>APFE030328801.1:3705-23128 GCA_000404065.3 Pinus taeda
TGAGTAGGGTGTCATTTTAAAGACCCTGTTTTTAAGGAGGCAGGGGTTACATATACCACACCAGATTTTTTATTTATAGATTAAGAGGTTATGTCTGCGGAAAATAGTTGTGTGGATATATTCGGCTAATAAAATTATTTTTTCCATATTAAAATTTAGGAAAAAATATATATAATTTTTTTGGAATTGATTACCATAAACAAAAATAATAATTTAAAGGTTATTTAGTATTTCAAAAATAATTGTAATTTTAGTCGATCACAGTAGTTTTTTTCTAGTCATTTGAATGATCGGGCTCTCTATTTAATTTGTTGCTTTGATCTGGTTCTTCATTTTGTCGTCACACTTGCTTATTCGAAAAGCGTCGACAAATGAATTTTGATTTAATGTCACCAAAAACTTGTTTCAAAAAATAATAAAATTCTTAATTAAAATAAAAATTATCCTCTAAAATATACTTGATATTTCTTTTTTAGTGTTTTTATATTTACGATATTGTTATTTTAATGGTACTTGATATTTCTTTTTTAGTGTTTTTATATTTACGATATTGTTATTTTAATGGTTTTATATGTTGTGAAGTCTAAAATTGTAGTATTGATATTTAAATTAAAAAAATAGTAATTGTTTTTTAGGTGAAAAAAATACATTGTTATAAGGTTTATGAATGGTTGAGTTTCACTTGTGTTGCATGTGTTTAGTCTTTTGTCTGATAAACATTATATTGTATTTTTCTTCATTTTTTAATCAAAATGCATCATATTAAGTGGTAAACATGTTTCATGCCGCATTAAATAAAGAGTTGGTTGTGGGGAGAAAAGTATATGGGAGAATACGATGTGTTGCACATAGACGACTTTTCATGCGGCATTGTTACAAGAACACGTGTTTTAATTTGCGGAAAGTTTTTTTTGGTTCATGCGAATGTCACAAAGGAAAGATTTTTTGAGAGCTACAACAATGTATCACAACAAAAAAAGATTTTTGTTGCAATGTATTGAAGAAATTCTTTAACGATGAGATCAAGACATCAAAAATGCCCTTCTCATCATGGCTTGATTTAATATAGCATGTCCATATCCATGTTCTGATCTTTGTCACTAGATGTTGATGTTTATTTATGGGGTGGGTGATTAAGGACAAATAGATCATTGAATGGTTATAACACTCTTATAGACTTGCTACAAACATATAATACATAATTTCATTACTTGCATAACTTGTTCCAAAACTATTCATTAAAAAAGAATTCAAAATGAATGTAAAATTCTTTAACTTTATGAGTAAAATCTCTACATGGTAGATATATATTGTTCCTTTCATAAATCAAATTAATATCTCTATAAAAAGTGAAATTTCCAACTAACTACTAAAATTAGTTTGTTTCATTTATACATTTAAAATTAATTTGTTTCATTTATACATTTAAAATATAAAGAAGTTCTTATTCAACCACAAAAATCAATTTATCTATTATTCAGTTTTTGATGTTTCAAACACCTGTACTTACATTTTGTAGAATTTATCTAAGCACTTTATAATCTATCTAAACACTTCATAATACATTATGACCATCCCCATTGATCAAATTTATTGATATGACAATCTTCTGGTAAATTATGTATAGTTGGTGTTAGTCATTACATCAAATTACAATGAACTTTGATTCATACAAATTTAATAATGTTTAAAAGATTATCATGACCTATAATTCCTTATCTCATATATATTTTCTTAATTACTTAATAAATTTTTATTAAAATATCTCAAATTGACATGATAAGGATAATTATTTTAGAATTTTCATCCTCACAAACCTCATCATTATTATCACATACTCTTATTAAAGATTATTATTTTCGCACATGAGTAAATTAAAGATGGAGTTGTCTATAATGCGACTTTTTGGAGATTCTGGTGACGGAATCCGGCGGAAGAAATTGAGGTTAAATCTTGATTTGTTGCAGTTAAAATGGTTTTTTAACTGCATATTTGGATTCATCACCCTGGAAAACCCCTGGGATGCTTTGATTGTGCAGAAACTAGCTATCAAACTTGCGATTCCAATAAATTGCTGCCAAATTTTGACCAGAAAAACTTTCAAAAAGTCACATTATAAACAACTGCATTAAAGATTATTATTTTCGCACATGAGTTGCCTTTTTGTTAGGATTACACGTCACTCTTGCCTTGAATAGGTCAAAAACATTTAAACTTTGCCTTGCAGGTGAGTTGATTAATTGAACCTCCTCAGGAATATACTTCAAAAATCGCCGTCTGTGGGAATCGAACCCACGACCACGTGGTTAAAAGCCACGCGCTCTACCAGCTGAGCTAAGACGGCCTCGACGACCAGGAAATAAACGGAACTGTACTGTGGACTCCATTTCAATCCATACCGTCCACAGTTTGGGTTAAATCGGCACCAATACTCTCCGTGATATTCAACGCAATTCAAAACTGGTGCACAATACAAATTGTTAAAATGGATCGTTTTCTCCGACTACTTTAACAAACTACTGGGCCGCAGCTACTCAAACTAAAGATTAATTATGGAGTCATCACAAGACTCACCTAAACTAATAAAAATATTGATAAAATTAATATTACACTAAATTATTTGGAAATCGAAAAATATCTTTTAATATTTAAAACCTAATTTCTTTATTTTGTGATTGATGGGTATTTATCACAAGTTTAATTTCATACGATTTTGCAAGACATTGTTAAATATAAAAAATAATTAAACTACCATTGCTAACAGTCCTGCAGTTTAACTACCAACAACATAAATTTATACGAACTTGTCTTGTCACTTGACATTGTAGCTCACCTAGATTCTAATTGTATCACCATTTAATTTTTAGTGTTGTTTAAATATTATATGTTTTGGAGTTTCACTATCAGCGACATAAATTAATACAAACTTGTTTGATCACTTGATATTGTAGCTCATCTAGATTTTAATTGTATCAACATTTAATTTTGATGTTTTGATGTTGTTTAAATGTTATATATTTTGGAGTTTCTCGCAAGTATTTAATGATTTTTTTTTTACTCAATTCTTATTTTTGTTTTGTAAAATCCATTTTCACATATATATATATATAGAATGAGGTGCAAATCTTTTTTAGAGTGAAAAGACATTTGGAACCCTCTAAGTTAAGATGGATCTATGCTAATTATATTCATATACATGTTCATTTTGGAATAAGGTTTCTAGAATCTTAATTTAATTATTAATGCTTATGCTAATAGGTGTCTTTATTTTAGAATAGAGTGTCTACACTTTTAATTTAATTATCAATAACTATTAGGGATTTAACCTCCAAAGAATATTATGGAATGTTCATAATAGTATACACACATCTAAAGTTGAGATTTATCTCCAAAGAAGTTATACCCTTTTAATTAACCTAATTTAAAAAATATGACATATGAACAAGTGCCATATAAAGTGAATTATGGTTTTTTGGGCATGTGGTATTAGTAAGCCATGGTATTGACCCATGGTGTTGTAAGAAAGCTATTTGCATACTAAGAATCTCCACGGTAAAGAGGGGGTAAGTGTTATCCATTTAACTTATATAGTTGTGCTAATTACTAGCAATTACACCAGATGTTGCAAAGGAAACGTTGTAATGCATAATTTCGAGAAGAATTTTGAAAAAAGATCAATGAATATAAAAATTAATAAACAAAATGCCATTCAAATCTAGAAAATAAAGAGAAATCACTTACATAATGCCAAATTTACAAATTCTATAACATTTCTAGCATAGTGCTTCTCAATCTTCAAAGATACTATTTCAAGTTCAAATAGGAAATATTTGATAAAAAAGATGCTCTTTTTCAATATGGAACTATACCACTTTCTCTTAACGTGATCGAATTTTCCTTTGCTTGTACTTCTAAAATATTTTTGGAATTTGGATTGGTTTGTGACATAGGAGGTTTATTCAAAGCTTTTTCCCAATGCTTCAAGCAAATAATTTTCAATTTTTGCTTCGCATTGTTCAATTGAAAAGTTATGAGCCTACACCATGCTGCATGGGGATCCATCTTGGCTAAGGTAAGGGAGTCAACTGTACGAAGCTACTTTGGAATTTTATTATATGTTGGCTCTAATGCTTGGCAACACCCACACCAAGGTGGGTATATCTACCATAGCATAGGAGAAGATATGGAATTCCTTGCTATAATCTGGGCTGATCAAAGTGGGAGCTTCCATAATAGCTCTTTTGATGTCTTCAAAAGATCTTCTTGTTGCCTCAGTCCATTTGATATCAGATCCCTTTTTCAACATGGAGGTGATGTGTTTTACCAATTCTGCAAAATTAGGAATAAACCTCCTTACAAAATTTATTTTTCCTAGAAAGGATTGGATGTCCTTCTTTGATCTTGGGATAGATAGGGTCTATATTGCTTTCACTCTTTCTGGGTCAATTTTGACACCTACAACAGAAACAATGTGTCCTAGCAGTTTGCCCTCTTTCAAGGAAAACTATGACTTCTTAGGATTCACTGATATCCCAAACCTCCTGCACTTCAAAAACACTTTCTTCAAACGCTGCAAATGATCTTGATGGCTACTGGAGTATACTGTTATATCATCCAGATAGACAAGGACAAACTTATCCTTCTCTCCTACAAATGCTATATCCATAGCTCTCTGAAAAGTGGCTCCAGCATTCATCAGTCCAAAAGGCATCTTGGAGTACATAGAAGTGCCCCAAGGAGTGGTGAATGCAGTCTTTTCTTGGTCATCTAGATGTACAACAACCTGGTTATATCCTGAAAATCCATCCAGGAAAGACATCACTTTAGCTCCTAAGACTTTCTATAGAAAATTCTCCATCTTGGGCAGGGGATAGTTGTCCTTTTTGGAACACTTGTTTAGGTTCCTGAAATCAACACACAACCTAATTTCTCCGCTTTTCTTCCTCACCACTACCAAGTTGGCTATTCACTTTGAATACCTCAAAGGAACTATGATTTTGGCAGCCAACAACTTCCTGATTTCTTTTTCAATCAGAGGGAGGAGCAAATGATTAATGGGTCTCACCTTCTGCTTGAAAGGAATGGTGTTTTTTCCCAATGGGATCTTATGCTGGATGATCTTTTTGTCATAGGTTTTGAGGTCATTGTATTCCCAGGCAAAGACATCAGCAAATTGCTTCATTAAGGTGTAGTGTTCAAAACTTTGGGTAGCAGGCAAATGGGTGGACAAATTTATATACTTTGGATGATCTGGACTCCCTATGTTATGTCTATGGACTACAGACAGATCTTCTTTTTGGGCAACCTTATGAGGCACATCATTATGGTCAAACAACTTCTCTAGAGGCACTAGCCCTTTTGGTATATGATTTCTAGGCAGTTGAACAATACTGTCTTGGCTAATTTTGTTCTTTAGCTAGGGTTGGGGAATTTCCTCCAAGGTTTCATTCTCTTGATCAATTTGCATTTCAGAGAATTCATCAATGACTTGCAGAAACCTATTTACTTCATCATCATCCTCAAAAACTTTCCAGTGCTGGACATTATTAGGCAAGGATGGTCTATATTTTATCTGGACTTCATAAACCAACCTAGGGGGCATGGGAGGGATGAACATGCTATCGGACACAGCAAGGGAATCAACAAGCTGATTTTTTTATTCTAGGGATATATGAGATACAAAAACTATCAAAAGAATCTTTGAGTCTCCATACCTCATCTCTGTATGCTTTCAACCTCGGGTGCCTTGCTTGGAACGTTTTGTTCACCTGTTGAATAATGAGATCAACATCTCCAAACACCTTTATGTCTTTGATCCCCATGTCTTTGGCAGCGTTTAAGCCCAATATTAGAGCCCACTCCTGCTCCTGCAGTTTCCTTTGAACAGGGTCCATCAAAGAACATCTCCCACACCTGTGTCCCTTCTTCTTCCATGTCTTGGCCTACTGGTTTCCTGAGCTGCACCGAGGCCTTTTGGGATTCTTCAATTTGGAGAATACATGCTCCAAAGTCAGTGTCCACAACGTAGATGGGATGATTAGTGGGATTCTTCTCATCACTGATAATATAGGCCAACTGGGCTTCCCTGTACAATCTTTTGCTCTCTCCTCCAAAAACTTGGACAATGGCATAAGATAAGTCATTTTGTAATGTCCCACCTAACATCTTAATCCACCCTCTGGAAAGTAGCATACCAAACTTAGGGGGAACATTTGCTACCACAATATCCATCATCATGCTCTTCATGGGCAGCTGAGTCAAGGTCATAGCTAGATCTTTGATTAACCCCAAACATTTTACCTTCTTTGAATCAAAGGAGAATAAATCATGATAAGGTCTGGTAATTTCAAGGCCTAACTCTTCCATGACAGCTTTGGGCATCAAATTATGGCTGGCACCTGTGTCCAGAAGACAGTTCTGGAGGGTTTTGTCATGAATGGTCAAGGAGACATAAAATGATGGGGAATTTTCATTAGCAGGTTCAGTCATTGGGCTAAGCACAACTGCAGGCTTATCATCTTGTAAATTCACATAGTCATTGGGTGCTTGTGTGGCTTTCAGTTCAAGGGCATCAAGAATAGGCTTTCTAAAGACCTCACTCTTTACAATTTCTATCAAAGGTACATATATTTTCAACTTCTGGACTTCTTATTCAAAACTGAAAGGGGAAAAGGACTTGTCAAGGCCGCTTACCTCTTGAGTTGGTGCTTTGAGGATGATGGGATCAGTTGCTGGTCTCTTCTGTTTGCTGATCTGCTGCTCTGTGGGGACAACGGCTGTTTGGGCAGGATTCTCTTTGACATCACTTGTTCTTGACCTCAAGTTATATGTTTTCTGGTCTTCAACCTGCAGAACAACTTCTCTGTCCCACTCTTGACTAGTCTGGTCCCTAAGTAATGACTCCTCATAGGCAACTAATGTCAAAAGGGCAGCACTTCCCTTGTCCTCCATTGAGTGAATCTCATCCTCTTCATCAAATTGTTCCTCCTCCATGACTATGTTCTGGAAAGGAGTCTTAACCCTTTGTTCCTCACAAACCTCTTTTTCCCTCTGAATAAGCTGCAATTGCTCATTTGCTCTTCTGAATGGATTTGGATTCCTAGGAGAAAATGTATTAGGAAGCCTTACTTTCCAAGAACTTTGTTCAACCTTCATTTTGGATATTTCAGTAGCCAATGTCTCTATCATTTTAGTCATTTTATCTAATTTGGGTTTTGAAGATGAAGCAGAGGAAGAAGAAGCCTCACCTCTCTGCCTCCTTCTATTAGCATGCCCTTTGAGTTTCTCTGCAACCATGATATTGGATTCCACCTCCAAGGTTGCATCCTGCATTTCAGCTAGAGTGGCACATCTTCTTTCTCTTAATAGCAGGCAGAAATCAGAATCAAAAGCATTGGCATATGTGAGTTTTGCAGAGGTGGGGTAGGCTTCACTTTAGTTGGTATCTTGCTATACATACGATTAAACCTTTTATTAAAATCATACAATGACTCCCCATTTTCCCTTTTTAGGCTGCCAAACTCAGTATGGTAGTATAGGAGATCTTTCTTATCTCCCCAATGCTTTAAAAACACATCATCTAATGCTTCAATGTCTACTATAGACCTAGGGGTCAACTCTCTGAACCACTTTCTTGCCTCTCCATCAAGGCTTTGGACAAAAACTCTCATCCACATATCATTTTCATTGATATCTAGGTTATAAACATAGCTATAAAAAGACTTAAGGTGTTCTTCAACTGTTACTCCCTCTGTACCAATGAACTTAGGCATGTATTTATGATACTCTCTTGCATGCATGGCATTGAAAGGAACAGGCAGGACCAGGGGTCCATACCTAGTAGCTATGATTCTTTCCATTTTGGTAGGTGCTTGTAGGCCTGCCATGACTGGGGTAGATGGAGGGGTACTGGCAGTTTGAAAGGTAGGGAGTTGAGAAATGACTAACAGGGCTAAAGGAGTATGATGGACTGGAAGGGGGGCTTTCTTTGGACTGAGATCCAAAGTGGAACTTATTGAACAAGGAGCTTTATGAATCTCTGATAGTATTTCTTCACTGATAGTGCTAGGCTCTATATTTTCAACATGTGCATGCTCAGTTACAAGCCTTTCCTGCAGAGATACATAAGATTGTTTAGGCTTACCTGATCCTGATGCTCCTTTTTGTGATGTCTTTCTCTGCTTGACAATCTTCTTAGGGTTAGGCATTGGGTCAACTGGTGATTTTTGAGGATTTCTCCGAGTATGTCTCACAAACTGAGCCAGAACTGTAATGTGGAGTCGCCAAGAGGTTTGGCCTCCAGTAGAGTCACCAAATAGATGATTACAACCAAAAATGTGTCCAGAATTTGTCTATCATCAAAGCTAGATCTGTGTCATTCTCCTAGGGAAGATGAGCTTCAATCTCCTCTCCCTGGCAATAGCATCAATTATGTTAGGATTCCAAGAAACTCTCCTAGGTTGTAGCTCAGAGATGCCTAGTAACATATAATTCAACTATTGTTGTAGGTTTAATGGAAGGAATGATGGTTTGGTTCAATCCAGATAACCACTTCTACTTTGTTTCACTCCAGACATGCGTGAATACCCTCAGACTACAAGGCTTTAGACCACCAATGCTCACAGTTTTAGAGATTAGGTGAATATGGAGAATACTAACCACACCAACAGATACACAAGACCATGTGATGGCTGGCAACAACTAGTAAAGAAACCTGTAAATCTAATCTACTAATGCAAAGACAGGATGCCAACTCTCCTACATTAGATAGAAAGAAACTTGGGCAACCTATTCAATGATGCATACAAGATTCTAACACAGAGATAAGATGACAGTTATCTAGTGCTAAACATCAAGAGCTCAATAACACAACATATCAGGTACAAGCTTGGGACTGAGGGAAATTGAAAGTGAGCAGTTAACAGCAAAAGAAGCTTGTATTAGCTGAAAATGAAGACGAGACATTGCAAGTGACAAAATATCTACAGTCTCCAGAAGTTGAACCTTACATCAAATGCCAACCTTGATTACCTCTTCTTTCTAGGTATTTATAGATTTAAATTACAAGGGCACTTGGCCATTTAGGTATGGAGGGGTCATAATCGACCACCAATTGCATTTAACTGCCTGATGGAGTCCCTGAATGTTGTTGCTTGCTTCAGTGGATGAATCCAATCTCTTCAAGTGTTGTGTTGTCCTTCTAGGTTGTTGGAATGCTCGTACCTGTGGAGTCCATAAATGATAAATTCAGTTACATAGTCGTGCTTGTCCTTTTCTCCCTTGGCCATGTTATCTGTTAAATATGGTTGTTGGGGGTCTGTCAGTGACTGATAATGGTGGAGCTGGTCATCTCCTTCTTCAGGAAAACATAATGGTTAAGGACATGGAATGCATGGGTGAGTGGATGATTTGGATGAACGAGAAGAATGGTCGTCGGATTGCAGAAATGGATAGCAAAGATGGCTCGGCAGAGGCTATCGACCGAGGTGGGAGTGGGGTGAATCGGGGCTCTTAGATCTTCAGCGAGCACATCGGACGGTCATCGGGCGATGGAGCTGCACAGGAGTTAACGGGCGGAGCAGATTGGTTGGGTGGTAAACGGTATTCATCGCACCGCTTTCAAACCCTAAGTGGCAAATGTTCAGGGTCACACGATTCCATTCAGCAACCGACACGTAGCGGCAGATGAGAGAGAAAAATTGCTCTCATCGCGTGCTATCGTTCGATTAAGTTCTTGGCGTGATGAGAGCGAAATCTGTCAAATCTTTATGGAGATGATATGACGGTGGGGAGTCGTAGAGCAGGTTGCCTTTATCGAGCGCGACGGGAGCCGTTGGATCGGTGGGGGGTCGATCAACGGCAGGGATTCAACGAGGGGTTTATGAGTGTGCGAGGTCATATGGGTGAGGTTTTACGGTGAGTTTGGACTTTGCGCTTAGAACTGGGGCTAAAAGGGACTTTGTTAGATTTCAGAGGGTTTATTTAGGGAATGGAAAGGGTTTAGAGATGAGCAAGGTGGAGGAAAAGGGAAAAAAATGACCGATGTGAGCTTCCCTTTGAACGTCGCCAATCAGACCATGATCCTTTCTGACCTTAGAGAATCAACATTACACAACAGAGCTAATAGCTACAATATTCACCTCCATTGTCTGATCTGAGACACTTCAGCCTTTTTCATATCTCATTTTCAACCAAAGTGTTCCATTTTTTGAAAGTATCAAATACATAAGATTTATTTCAAATGTAATAAATCTAGGTTTTTCTGGTTGCATCATCAATAAAAGTAACATAATAACAAGAGCCACCAAGAGATAATACCTGAGCAGGTCCCCATACATCTGTATGCACAAGCTCTAATTTTTTGCTCTTCTTTTCTTTCCCAACTCTGAGGATCTGACTCTTTTGTTTTCCATAAACACAATTCTTATAGAATTTTAAATCAACATGCTTCAAACCTGGCAACAAATTTCTTGAGTGAAGACTCTGCACCCCCTTCTCACTCATGTGCTCGAGCCTATTATGCCACAATCTCGTATCTTCTCATGTAGAGGTTAAAGCATTAACATAATTAGAAATACCATTGCATAAATACAATGTACCAACCTTTTCTCCTTTTGCTATTGCCAGGGATCCTTTAGTGACCTTCTAGATTTTATCTGTAAAAGTAGTCACACAACCTTCACCTCCCAACTGCCCTTTTGAAATAAGATTTGTCTTCAAATCTGGAACATGCCTTACCTCCTTCATTAACCATTGATTTCCATTATATTGTTTTATGAAAACTATACCCATTCCAATGATTTTACAGGGTTTATTATCACCCAATTGAACCTATCCAAAATCTCCTTAAACATAATCATGAAAATGTTTCCTATTAGGTGTGGCATGGAATGAGGCCCCTGAATCTATCACCTAGGCATCAATAATATTTTCTAAAGAAAGAATCAAAGCATCTTGCAACACATCACCTGTCACATTCACTTCATGATTGTTTTCTTGTTGTGCATCTCCTTCTTTTCCCTTCCGAGAATTTTAGTCTTTCGTCAGGTGTCCTTTCTTCCCACATTTCCAACACACTATCCCCGATCTCGCCTTGGATCTGCCTTTCCTTGACTTACTGTGATATCATGGGATCTTTTCTCTTTCCATTTTTCTTCCCCTAGTCTCTGTAGTCAAGGCATTACCTGATGTCTCATTGGATCTTTTTCGTCACATTTCCTCGCTAAGGATTGCACCGACAACATCATCAAACTTTAAAGTACTATATCTAGAGACAAAGTTACTAATGGACATAACTAAACCATTCCAACTTTCTGGCAATGAGCACAGAAATAACAGAGCCCTAACTTCATCATCAAAAGTTACCCCTATAGAACGTAACTGACTGGTAGCTATATTAAATTCATTTAAATGATCAGCAACAGATCCACCTTCTAACATTTTCATATTAAATAAACGCTTCATAGGAAATACCTTATTTGAGGCTGAGGTTTTTTCATATAGTTTGGCCAATGTCAACATTAAACCCTTTGTTGTCATTTCCTTTGAAATATTAAACGCTACTGATGCCGCTAGGCACGGCCGTATTGTTCCAAGTGTCTTTCTGTCGAGAATATCCCATTCTGTGTCTGTCATACTCGTTGGGTTCTTTTCCTTTCTGCTCAATGGTTGGTACAAATCTCTCTGATACAAATAATATTCCATTTGCATCTTCCACGGCTGATAGTTTTGGCTGTTAAATTGTTCAACCCTAAACCTACCATCTTCTGCCATTGCTCCCACTCGAACTAGGAACCCTCTCTCTCTTGCGAGTTTATCAGCCAAATAGACCTTCGGCTCCAATACCAGTTGTTAGAAAATTATATATTACTAAGCAATGGAACGCATAAAATATTGCAGAAATATAAACACAGAAAACGCATAAAACAAGAGAGACACAGATATACGTGGTTCACCCAATTTGCGCTACATCCACGTAGAAACAACCAGTCCTTCCTTTTATATTATCCAACAAATTGAAGAGATACAACCTACAACAGATCTGTTGTAATTCCCTCTTCTCTCTCGCTCAATCTCCTCTTTCTTCTCACTCAGGATACAGATCTACATAGACACAATACAATTCCCTCATATATAGTGAGGGGTTGCCTTCTAGGGAAAAAACCCTAAATTAAACATAACTTCTATTGTCAGATTTCCGCCTAATGAATGACCTAGATTGACTACAAAATTACAACATTTTACAAGGCAATTTTACATCTATTTTTAGCTTCGGGGGTGTTTCCCTTGATCCCCCCACCAGGTGGGGGCTCCTAAAGATCGGAGCCGTCCCCCTGGACACACCCCTCTGCAGCGTATATTTTATAAGCGGTGTTGCCGCCACATTACGAACTGGGGTCCAATGTGGCGATACCTCTAAATAAAGAAGATAATCAGGCTCCACACGTAACAATGCATGCCAAATATAGCAAGGAAATCACACATGCAAATCAATACCTACAAAGAATCTTGTTGTAGTTGTTTGATTCTACTCTTCCTTGCTTGATCTCTACTTCCTCTTTGCCTCCTTCGCCTTTCTTGATCCAATGCAAACCCTGAGAAAAAGCTTGCCAACTGATCCTCAGAAGCCTTTTTATCAATGAGGCCTCTATTTTGTTCATTTTCCAATATTTTCCTTCAATTTCCTCCTCACATGCAACCTATGGCCTTTCACCTTCCTTTTCTCTTAATTTCCTTTGTTTTCATAAATAAAATGGCAATAAATGGCTCATGCCTGTCCAAAGCCTTTGATATTGCCTTTGCTAATTTCCTTAGCCATAATAAATTGAATAAACTTCCACTATGATGTTTTGCCCACCATTCAGCTTGGAATATGTGTCCCATGAACCATGGTCTTATATTTTTTTACATGGATTTTTAACCAAGGTTGTTACAAGGACATATATTCTTCTTGGGATATGTTTCTTGTAGCACTCACTTGCATTAAAAAATAATAAATAGAAATGAACATCAGTTTCACAGTTAATCATAGGCCTAAACCTAAGCAAAAAAATCTCCCATTATAGCAACCTCATAAAAGAAAGCTAATCCTTAAACAATGCAAAGAAAACCGTCATAATGGATGTAGCTATAAATAAGAGTTAATCGGGGTTTGTTGAAAAAATTAAAGGTTTATCTTTGAAATGGGTGACAATCTAGATTATGAAAATTACAGGAAAATTCCTGATCGGATAGAGAACAACAAGGTTGAATATTAAATATTTCCTTAGTTTAACAATTGTTGTGTGAAGAATATTTATAGAATAATAATCTCAATTTGAAAAAAAAACACTTATTTAATTTAAAAGCAAAGGTTGTTGTGGCATGGGCTGTGTAGTATACATGGACATATAGATTTAGTGTTGCGTACTAGAATTAGAGGGAAAATCCAGAAGATCCAGAGTTGGAGAAGAAAAATCGGTTGTATCTTGTAAACCATTTTCTTCCAGTTTTGGTTTCTTGTTTGGAACTGTTTCTTTGTCGTTGTCTCCTTGTTATTCAGAGCAAGAAACATATGAAGTCTTCAAAGCTTACATGCTTTCCTAGATAAAACTCACAATTCATATGCCCCTGATATGGCTATTTCAATGCTAGAATGATTACCTGGGATAATGCTCTGTGGTTTTGCATTCAGGATCTACACAAAGCTAGTCTAAAATGAAGAGGAGTTTAAATTTTAAGTGTCTAAGGTACTCCAATAGCGACAACATAAATATTGAATTCTCTTTGAGACATTATATTTGTTATATGGAGAGAATTTTGGTATATATTTTAATAATTGTCAAATATGTTGGATCGATAAAGTATTATATAAATTAAAGTTTTGCTAATTTTAAATGTGATTATTTTGAATTTGATGTAATAGTGTTTGAGATACTTTATATTTGTTATAATCCAATGGTGTAAAATAATGTTTTTTTGTCAAATCCACTTCAAGGCGCACTCTAGGCTCACATAAAAGGAGCTAGGAGCTATGTTTGCCATTAACGAATCAATATATTTCCAGGGCTTTCAACACATATGGAGTATTCAATAGACAAACAAGCTTCTACCTAGTTTTGTGGTTTTCACAGGTGTCGTGTTAATGAAGCAGTTCTAATCGGCATGCTTACGTGCGAACGACGAATCTAGGAATAGTGTCATGATTGAAAACCTCATAATGGAACTCCTGTGATGTAACTAGGTTGTTATAGTATTAATAATCATAATTGGTTTATTTAAAATAATAGATTTATTTCATGGTGTTTTTTCAATTTTTTCTTTAGCCAGTTATTGAGCCGAGAGGCTCATTTTACAATCTAGAAAGAGGGAAATGTGTAATTCTATCTATACTCAATGTGAAGAAGACACATGTCCATCTTAAAAATAAAAATAAAAAATTCTTTAATGGAAAAGGAATTTCACCTATAATAAAAAACAAAAATGAATATGTTATGCATGTTTAGTTAGTTTTCCATATGACGTAATATAATTTCATGTAAAATAACTAGAAGTAAAAAAATGGGCGCCTAGGATGTTTAAACCTTTTATTTTTCAAAATTATTTCAATGCCATATTTAAATAAACTCTTTGAAGATCAATTTAGTTAATTTATGTGAATATGAACTTCATATATATCTATATATAGGAAAAAAAATACAAAAAGAAGATAATTTTAATGTTGTATATAATAAAATATTCAATATGGTTTATAAATAAAATATTTTAATACAATTATTCTTGACATTGTACTTATTAATTAACAAAAAAAACCATTTTAATATGCATTTAATAAAATTTCTGAATGCACATGTTATGTAATAATGTATATATCGTGATAATAATAATGAAAAAAAAAAATTGTTGAAACGTTTAAAGTGGTCTCATTATTTTATAGTTTCGTCTTTTTTAGGATATATATTTTTTTCAAAGTCCAAGAAAGATATTTTGGACTTACAAGTTTAAGTTATGTACTCTATATAGCATTCAAAAATACAATTTAAACAAAGAAAAAATACACATTGTATTTTGCAAGTTCTAAAAGAAGTTTGCACTGGAAGAATATTTATCCCTTTCGGCTCATGTTAAATCTTTATTTAAAATGGATCTATACTAGTAAAATAAAATGTCTATATAAGTCATAAGGTGTTTTTTAATTAGAGGTTTGATTGGAAAACCTATATAACTCTCGTATTCATTAACGATCATGATTGTTATTTGGGTTATCCATGACTCATAACTCTCCTTTAATGTAGGCTTTTGGTATTTCTATGATCCATTGCAATCCCTCGATGCTCTCTATCAATTTTTACTTAACATTCTATTTCCAATTAGATTTTGGCATCCGTTAAACTTTTAGTGTTACTGATTACAAGCTTCTATGTGTTGTTTTTCCCTTTGTTTTTATTTGGAAAACCTATAAACCTATTTCTATTTGGAATCTTGAACTATGATTAACACCAAAATTTTGTTAGATTTGCATTCGAATTATCCTAAGAACAAGTACAAACAATCATTAAGACCTACATACATTGATATAGATAGGGATAAGCACCTTGGTTGCATATACTATGGGAAAGTTAAGTATACTATTTGTGAACGAGAACAATCACAAAATTGTCTTTAATATTCCCTTCCGCTTAAATATAAAATATAAAATAAAGTGTATCTAAAAACTTTATCTTTAAAATGAAGTGTTCCTAAAATTATGATTGTAATTATCATAAAATTAACATATAAGCTCAAAGTGATATTACCAACCCACTGTTACTTTGAATTGTTATGAACTTGGCACTTTACAATGGATAAGAAATAATTGTTACAATCCTCATTGAGGGGGAAACCTCCTTTTACAATGAATACAATGATTGATGCTCCTAACACTAGGTTTCCATTGTGTATGTGTGTAAGAGATAAAGGGTACAATTATAATAAAATGGGATCGTGAAATGTTCTACTAACCTCCTAATATATCAATTAAACTAATAATGAATGCTTATTAGGGCCATAACATAGACCCTCTCTTTTAAAAAAGCTTTGCCATCAAAGCTTGTAATTAAGAGTGTTTCTTCATGAACGACTCATTTTTCCAAGTAACTTCTTCTAGAGACATATTCTTCCACTTCATTAGGTACTCCATAATGGTTTTATTTCAATGAGATAGAGAACATCAATCCATAACTCTTTTTTTTAGTTCAAGAATCAACCTCCCTTTTTCATTTAATTCTGAAAGATATATTTCCACTGGCATAGTTTGTCCCACGACATTTTTTAGGAAAGATACATGAAAATTATTATGAGTATAAGAAGAAGGAAAATATAACTCATACGCCACTTGTCCAATCATATGAATAAAATGAATGGTCTGCAAAATTTTGGAGTTAATATTTGATTTTTTTTTTTTGCTAGAGTGTTTATTGCTTATAAGGTTGTAGTCTCAGATGTACCCAATCACCCTCCATAAATTGTATTTCACTTTGATGTTGATATGCTTGTTTCTTCATCTTGTTTTGCACCATTTGAAGGTTTTATTTGAGAATTGTCAAATTTTCTTTAGTCTTCTCCATGTGCAAATCTATTTATTGTACTTTGGACTTACCTTGTAAAAAATATAAGATACTAGGAGTTGGATATCCGTAAAGAGTCTCAAATGGCATTATTTTAGTAGATATATATGTGGTATTATACCACCATTATTCCACATGAATCCACTTCATCCATTGAAATTTCTTATCTAATGAATAACATTGTAGATAACCCTATAAAATCTTGTTAACTATTTCTATTTAAGCATCTGTTTGTGGATATGTAGAACTCATTTCTAGTGTTGTTCCACTCATCTTCCATGATTCTTTCCAAAAATTACCAATGGATTTTGGATCTCTTTCACTTACTATTATCTTAGGAAGATCATGAAGTCTATGATTTCCTTCATGAACACTTATACCACTTGGCCTATTGTGTATGTACTTTAAATTCCACAAAATGTGAATATTTTGTGTGTCTACCAATGACCACAAAAATAGAATATTTACCTTCATAATTTTGTAACCATGTAATGAATTCCATTGATATTTCTTTCCATTTCGATTAGGTATGTGTCATGGCTGAAGTAACCCTAGAAATTTTATTATCTCTCCTTTATTTATTTGCCAAACCTGACATTCACTTATAATTTTTTGAATTTCTTTCTTCATTCCTTCCCCAATTTTTTTTTTCATTTTTTGATATGTTTCAAGGAACCCTACGTTTCCTACCATTGTAGTGTCATCAGGCTCCCTTAATATTTGTTGCTTCAATTTTGGTTGAGAGCATAAAAACATCTTACTCTTGTACCAAAGTATAGCTCATTTCCACTACCAACGTTCCATAGATTTCATTCCTTTATTTATGCATTGCATTTTTTGTTTAGTACTATTGTCAATTGGCATTCATGAAAAAATTCTTGCAACCATACTAAAATAGAATATGTAATCAAATATTAGCTTGATGCCTCTTCTATTATAGAAAGAGCATCTACTACCACATTGCTTTCCCCTTCTTATAGATTATTTCAAAATGAAACCCGTGCATTTTTGCTACTCATTTTTTTTCCTCTTCTTATGACATTCTTTGCTCCAAAAAATGATCTAGGGTAACATGGCATGTCTTGACTTTAAAGTTCCTCCTAATGAGATATTGGAGCCATTTTTTCTTGCATTTAGAACTGCTTCCTTTTTTTTTTAAACCAGAACAATTTTTTTTGGAGAATCGATAACTTCAAAATATTAGCTACCACTATTACACCAAGTATGACTATTTCATAAATTCCACAAACATGCTAGTTACAAATTGCCTCTGGATACTTGAACCCATGTAGCTAGGGAAACAAATTGTTCACCAAACCACTCCAGCTAAGATCCTATAACATTTTTCGCATGTTTATTTCACCAAATATTTTCTCTTGAATTGTTTTCTTTCAAAAGCTAATAGTATCCCTTCTTATGTCAAAACTACTCCAATTCCTTGTCTTAATGCATCACATTCCACTTTTAATGTTTTCCCAAAATTTGGTGTTGTCAATACTTGTGTAGAAGACATGACATCATTTAATAAAGAGAATGTCAAAGTAGTCCCATCGTTCCATACAAATGATTTTTTCTTTAAGAGAGATGTGAATGGGTATGCAATGTGTGCACAATTCTTAATGAATTTCCGATAATATCTTGCATGTCCTAAAAATCCTTTAAGTCTCTTGATGTCCATAGGAATAGGAAATTTTGTACTAGCATATAAATTTTTAGGGCCCGCCTAAACTCCTTCTTTTAAAACAATATGACCCAAATACTCAACTTATTGCCTCCCAAAATCACATTTGGATCTTCTTAAAAATAATTGATTATTCTCAAGAAATTGTAGAAATTTATCCACGTGTTTAATGCACATCTTCCAATGATTTTCTATAGATAAGAGTACTATCAAAGAAAACCAAAACAAATATTCTAATATTCTAAGGTAGGGTTGAAAAATCTTATCCACAAGGCTTTGAAAAGTAGAAGAATCATTAGTTAACCCAAAAGGAATGATTACTAACACAGAGTGCCCTCCATGTGTTCCAAAACTTGTTTTGGGGATTTATTCTTTCCTCAATTTGATCTAGTGGTATCTTGATTTAAGACCAAACTTTGTAAAATAAGCCACTCTATGAAGCTCATCTAATTTCTCATCAATTTTTGGGATAGTGAATTTATAGTTATTGGTGATTTTATTTAGATCTCTATAATCAAGACACATCCTCCAAGAATTACCTTTTTTTTCTCTCACGATCACTATTGGATTTGAAAATGAATTCCTACCATGTTGAATAAGACATGAATCTAGCATGCTCCTAGTGGGGTAAATTAACTAAAAATGGACGTGGCATGCAATATTATGTAAATCATGTGATCCAAGGTTCAAATTCCCTCTAATTTACCTGTGATCCATGTGTGAAAGCACATGTAGTTCACATAGGGGTTATAGTGGTAGCAATCAAATCAAACATGTGCTGCACCACTAAAAACCCAACCCAATTGTTGATTCTTCTACTAAAAAAAAAACTAAATCTAACATGTCTTATGCCATTTTCTCAATCTCCCATTTTTGTTGATGAGGATATCTATATGGTCTTTTATTAGGAGAGATTCTTCCAACTAAATTCAATTTGATGTTCATGATCTATAGATGGAGGTACTGGGAATTTCTTGGAAGACCCTATAGTGCTTTTCCAAGATGCCTTTTAACTCCTTGGGTTTTGTTAAACAGACATGGACATGGAGAACAAATAGGAAAGATAAATCATGCATTGCTATTTTATTAACAATTTGATATACATTTATAGTACATTTGGTGACCGTTGGGATTCACATCCCAAGGTCCCTTGGACTGC
>APFE030328801.1:25740-63508 GCA_000404065.3 Pinus taeda
ATTACTTACAAAAGACTGTGAATTCAAATGGGATCCTAATTGTCAATCTGCATTTGAAACTTTGAAAACAAGAATATTTGAAGCACCCATTTTGAGAGGGCCAAATTGGAAAATTCCTTTCCATATTTCTACAGATGCTTCAGATACAGCTCTAGGAGTTGTGTTGGGTCAAAAGGATTTAGTTCCTTATGCCATTTACTACACCAGTAAAAATTTGACTCCGACTGAGTTAAATTATACTGTGACTGAGAAAGAGTTCTTATCTGTTGTTCATGCAATCAACAAGTTTAGACATTATATAACATGCTATGAAACTTTTGTCCATACTGATCATTCTGCAATTAGATATCTCATGAACAAACCTGTTACTAATGGCAGAGTTACAAGACGACTTTTACTTTTACAAGAATTCAATATTACTGTGTTGGATAGACCAGGGAAACAAAATACATTAGTTGATTTCTTGTCTAGAATCCAAAATACTAACGAAGATTCTCCTGTAGAGGACAAGTTTCCAGATGAATATTTGTTTGCAGTAACTACTAAGACTCCTTGGTATGCAGATATTGCTAACTATTTGGTTACAGGGAAGCTACCTCCACACTTAGTTCCTAATGAGAAAAGGAAAATTATTCAGGAGAGTTCAAATTATTCATGGATTTCTAATGAATTGTTTAAAACAGGGCTAGATTGTGTGATCAGAAGATGTGTTCGAGAAGATGAAATACATGACATCCTCAAGGCATGTCATGATGAACCATGCGGTGGACACTTTGCTGACAAGAGGATGGCCTATAAAATCCTTTCTTTAGGATATTATTGGCCTTCTCTCTTCAAAGATGCAAAACAATATGTGAGAAGGTGTGACAGCTGCCAGAGAGTTGGGAGACCGACTCTTTCAAATGAAATGCCATTACATCCACAGGTACTCATCGAACCCTTTGAAAAATGGGCTTTAGATTTCATTGGACCAATTAATCCACCATCTAGACAAAATAAATATATATTGGTTTGCACTGATTATGTCACTAAATGGGTAGAAGCTAAGGCATTGCCTTCTGCCACTGAAAATTCAGTTGTTCAATTTCTTTTTGAGGGTATTTTTACTCGTTTTGGTGTCCCAAGAGAAATTGTGACAAATCAGGGAAGTCAATTCACATCTAACTTGATGGAGAAGCTGATGGAAGAATACAAAATCAAGCACAGAAAATCTACTCCTTACCATCCTCAAGCAAATGGCCAAGTGGAATCTACAAACAAAGTTCTTGAGAGAACATCACCAAAACTGTTCATCTCCACAGAAGAGATTGGGCAGAAAGGCTTCCTGAAGCCTTATGGGCCTACAGAACTATATGGAAGAATACAACAGGACATTCTCCCTATGAGCTTGTTTATGGGAAAGAAGTCCTGCTCCCCATTGAGTTTCAAGTCAAGACCTTCAAGATGGCAGTCCAGTTGGGGATGAATCTATCAGAATCCCAAAAGCACAGAATGGAGTAGCTGAATGAGCTAGATGAGATCAGACAAGATGCAATTTTAAGGACTGATCTAGTTCAACATAAAAGAGCTAAGTGGCATGAAAAATATATTAAAGAGAGAAAGTTTCAAGAGGGAGATTGGGCTTTACTGTTTGATTCCAAGTTTAAAGACGTCAAAGGAAAGTTTTAGACTTATTGGCTTGGGCCATATGAGATTGATAAAGTCTTTAACAATGGAGCAGTAAGAACCAAGACCATTGATGAATTTCAGATTCCTCTTATTGTGAATGGCCATCGATTGAAAATTTATCATAAGCCACTTTCCAAAGAGGAGTTTGTCAAAATGTTCCAAGAGAATTCTGCAATAAGGTTGGTGGAGAAGAATCCTTCTCCCCCATCAGCCTAATCTTTGTTTCTTTTAGTTTTTGAAAAAAAAAGAAAAAAAAAAAGAAAAAAAGAAAAAAAGTGTATAAGCCTGAAAACCAATCATAGATTGGCAGTCTTATATAGAAAATATAGAGTGAAAATCAGGGACACCTGACACTCTATATTTTCCAAAAAAAAAAAAAAAATCTCCTCTCCTTTTCTTTCCATCTTCACTTCATCTCACTTACCATTTCATTTCACCTCCATCTCATTCTCATCTCCATTTCACTTGATTCCACTCCATTTTCACTTCATTCTCGTTCCATTTCATTACATCAATAAAAGTCCCCCTTCAGGACTATTTTCATTCAGTTGGTTTTCCTCTAGCTATCTTTGTGCAGTCAAGGGGGTGTTGTCTCAGTTTCCGCAACTGGGAACCGTTTCCGCAGCCAGGAGCAGTTTCCGCAGCCAGAAACGGTTTCCGCAGCCAAGCATCACTCTGTTTTAAAAAATACAATCAACTGTTAGTGCCATAATCATGAAATGCAGGTGTAATTGAGCTAAAGACATGGGGCATCTCTAAGATATCAAAGAAGAGCAACTGGTTAGAAACCTTGAGCAAGAATTGACAAAGTTTCCAAAGGTATGATCAAAAATCTTTATCAAATAACAATTCAAGTCATAATTACGTATAGTTATTAAACCATAACAGGTTCTCCTATGTGCAATGATTAGCCCACTATCACTCTTATTTCGCGATATCACTCCACACACCTCGCATTCATTTCCCTAACGGTCTCATGATTACTCCGAGTTTGAACTCAAGTATGACTGCACTTCTATTTATTACCCGTACTCTTGAGACGTGACCTATTGTGTTACGGCTCTTCCCAACCGTAATTTCCGCAGCCGTCTGTTGAGACGTGTAAAATCTCATACACAGTGATCCAACTCGAAAGAATCTTGTCGTTACTCCACTCGCTTATCACTCCACTTATACCATACTCCTTGCATGCATTCACATTTCATTTTATGAACTCGTTTTACCACTGCTCACCCACTGTTCCTCCTGTAATTCAGGTATTTCCATTCACTGTTCTCTATATCCGACTGCTGTCACTACAGTTTTCTCTAAACCCCGATTGCAGTCACTACAGTCATCCTAAACCCTGACTACAGTCATTACACTCTATCCTAAATCCTGTAACAGAGCTATTTTTTCCCTTAACCCTCACACGCAGAAGAAATCTCAGTGGAACTTAAAACAGAGGATGGGAAAATTACTGAGAGCTGAGCCGGAAGGACCGAAATACTTGGAGGGTTATCCTCAAGTTAAGGAATTGCTGAAGAAAGTCAGATGGCTATGATTTATCCAGAAGTTTAAAGGCTATAACAAGGAGGTGACCCAAACTTTTGCGAGGTCCTTTAATGGACAAACAGTGGAGGTTGAAGACTTGAAATTCACAGTGACCGAGGCCACAGTAGCAGCTGCCATGGGCCTACTTCAAGAAGGTGAAAGGTGGTTTAAAATTAGAAGTGTGGATGATCAAATATGGAGAACCATGCTACAAAACCAAGGTATGGATACCACTGTATTGACAAGAGGCATCCCTGTTCATGTATTAAAAGAGGAATGGTCTAGTCTACTATTAGTCATCCAGAAATTTATCACGTGTGAAGGTCATTTTGGCGCTATGTATATGTATCATGTCAGACTGATGATGCATTTCATAGGTGGTCACACTCTTAATTTGCCTCATTTTCTGCTATCAAGTTTGAAAAAGATGAGTTTTACAGTTCAAAAACATGTAAGCAATATTGAACCTCATCTTTACCATCATGGGCTCATAAAAATTCTTATTGAGGATCAGTTGAAGAAAACTAAGGATACATGGGAGAAATTATTAACAAGAAACTACTTCCAAGAGCCATCTGAGGCATTTGAAAGTAGTCTACCGAAAATTCCAAGGAAAAGTAGGAGGAAAGAGAAAAATATTGCAGTCCAAGACTCCCCTACAATAGAAATTCAAGAAACTGTCCAAACAGAAGAAGAAGACCGAGTTAAAAGTAAGAAACAAAAGAAAGGAAAAGGAAAAAGAACCATTCAAGAGATCTATCCATCCCCTGAGCAATCCATAGAAGAAGATTATCAGCCTCTGCCAGAAAGATTAATAGATCTTCAAGCTGCTGCCATAGCTAAGAAAAAGAAAAAAGGAAAACAGAGTGCACAAAAGAAGAGTATTAGTTCATACTTAAGAAGGAGCACTAGGCTAAAAGGGAAGGGGAATAAAACCAAAGAAAAATAGTCTCACTTTATTGATTTAGGTGAAGAGACACTTGAAAAATCTCCAGCCCAGCCAAGCATTGAGTCAAGTCCTCCACGTGAGGAAAGCCCTTTTCGGCCGGAAAGAGAGAGCAGTCCTCCTCCACCAGATTTTGAGTTTAGGCCGAGAAAGACACATGAGGTAGATCCTAGTCAGCAAGAGGTATATAACTCTCTAGAATCCTTAGAACAATCAGCTGCATGACCAAGTACCTCTCTGCCACTTGATGCACAAGTTCATTATTTGAAACAGGAAGTATTTGAGTTAGAAGTCCTAAATAGACATATCATACAGGAAAATGAAGCACTTAAAGAGCAGAGTATGGTAGACAAGATTGTCCATGATAACACTATGCTTCATTTAGGACTGTGGCAAAAGAAAAAAAGAAAACTGAAGAAGAAGTGAAAAAAGTTAAGCAGAGCATTGATTAACCTCAAGTTCAAATGTCTAGTCAGAAAGCCAAGGATGATGATAACATCAAAGAAGAAGAAAAGAGGGCTAGATGTCCTTGCAGAAGCCTCAGAACATGTGGATTAGAGGGAAATAACTCAATTTTGGTTGCATGAGGACATGCAACACCTTCACAGTGGGGGTATGTTGAGCCTCAAACCTGCACCTTCCTATACGCCCTCTCAGCCTTCTTTTTCCACTTACTTCATCCACCCAGTTGTTAAATCATTGCATTATAGTCTAAAAAGAACTTTTTATATGGTTTTCTGAGTATGCTTATGACTGTTGTTTGGTTTAGTTTTTTTTGTTCATGTAGCTGCAGAAACTTGTCAGTTTCCGCAGCCAGCACAGGATTCCGCAGCTATTTTGTTAAAAGCTGTGCTACAGGTGTCCTATGAAGAAACGAGCTACATGGGCAAGCTCCAGGTGACGGATACATGGAACGTGTCCTTTCAAATCAGCCAAATCATCCATGGAAGGTCACAGTCAACGAAGGTCAAAGACAAAGCCAACCAAGGAGTTCAGCGGTGGCACGTCTCTGTTTTGAGCACATGAATGTTACGTGGCACAGTCCTCAGCTCACGAAGACACCGACACACCTAGAGATCATTCCTGTAACCTGAATCCAACAGCTACCACTTCGGAGATTTAATAGACATGATGACAGTTACGCTAGATCTCGGCTGAAGGGATCTACGTGTCTTTGGCAACACAGTCAATAGCGTAAGAGTTAGTTAGTTTGTTTTAGCATTTTGCCATTATAAATAACGCATCGATGAACGATGTAAAGGAGCTTTTTGGGATATGTGAATTCTGAACTGATGTGTTATCACCCCACTGTTTATATATGTTGTTGTTTTAATATATGAGAAGACTTTTCTGAGTTTATTCGTGTGACTACTCGTTGACTGGCTGAAGTGGCAGAGGGCCCCTGCGCGCTGAAGCCTTGTAAAGTTTCCATTTGGTTTTATTATGTTTTTGTTATTATAAACATTAGCTTGTACATAACACACTGTTTGATGTTTCTTAACTCACTTTTGTTTATATTTTCACCTTTGCTTTCTTATAGCTGTCAACTGATCAGTGCTTTTCTGTAGGTTTTCTTAGGCATCCCGGGAAAATTTTCATCTTTTTGATAACTATTGACATATGAGATGATCTTGTCCTTCCTGCTAACTTTCATTTTTTGAAGTTTAATTTTAGCACTTTCTTTTTCAAGTTGTGATTTGCTTACTTATTTTTCTGTTATTTAGATATCATACTGCTCACCAGTTTATGGTTTCTTTCTATAGTCAAGTGACTCTATTAGCAAGAAATCAAAATATTACTAACTGTAGTGTGATTTAGTTATCATATTGCTTAAACTTATTCATGATTGCTTCCCACAAGGTAGATTGAGTTGAAGGGTAAAGGATCAGAAGAGTTGAAGTAGTGTGATTAGTTTCCTTTCTGCAATTTAATTTCTTGCAATTTAGTTATCATATTGCTTAAACTTATTCATGGTTGCTTCCCACAAGGTAGATTGAGCTGAAGGGTAAAGGATCAGAAAAGTTCAAGTAGTGTGACTAGTTTCTTTTATGCAATTTAATTTCTTGCCATTTAGATATCATATTGCTTGACTTGTTCATGATTGATTCCCACAAGGTAGATTGAGCTGAAGGGTAAAGGATCTGAAGAGTTTAAGTAGTGTGAATTAGTTTCTTTGCTTTTAGTTTGAGTTTCTTTTAATTTTTACTTTCTTTTCATTCAGCAGCAAGGATACTGGGCCATTGTCATTAGTTCACTGTTTGATGCATTTACTTCCTCTTAAGAATTGATTTCAGTTTAGTTGTTTTAAAGCTTTCTTTTTGAGCACTTTCAAGTTTGAGAAAATCACTGTAGAAACCATCACCGTCTATACTCCATACTTCACTTTCATCCTCTCCATCACACATTAGGGAAAGATAAATCCAAAAACAAACTAAAAACTCAAAAACGACAAAAGACTAAGGAAATGGTTATCTGGTACATATAGTACACTTCACTTCGTCAGTTTACGAACCCCAGATTGACATTTTAATTAGCAATTTAGATCACACTAAATTGACCAAACACTAAGACTGTGCAATGCATACTTTCAGCTGACAGTCTCCCAACCTTCTGGAATCAATGTTGTGAAACATTTCCCAATAGTTACTAGTGTGTTGCCCGATTGATTCTTGGGTCATTTTATGTTTTTAGCTGACATTGTTTTGTCGTGAGTGTCTTCTCTATCTCTAGGTACCATAGGATTTTAAGCAGCTTCTCAGCAGTACAGGTATCATGGTCTCCAAGAGAGCTAGATCAAAATACATAGTTGAAAGCAGTACTAGAGATGTGGTTAAGGAGGGGTCTATGAGCTTGCCCGTGTACATAGACACACACCTATTCATTGTGAAAGATATCAAGATCACATGGCAAGACATCAACACTATTTTTACAAGCAACTTTTAGGAGAGTTTGGACGACCGACAAGTTTATGTAAACATCCTTTAGTCAGGATTAGATAAAGTTGCATGCAGGTATCCCATATTCCCATGCACAAATATCATCCACTCGATTGTCTCACACACTGATATGGAGATGATGATACTGATCACTATCAGTGGATTAGATCTTTCTTCCTTGATGACAAAATATTATTAGCATATGTACCATTTTCCACTACCGGTGAGGAGGATGGCTGCACTGCTCTACACTCTCAATAGAAGCACGGATACAAGGGACATCTTGAAGCTTCTGGTAAGGGAGCCATCAAAGTTAAGGATGGCACCCAACAAGATATACAAGACAAAGAAATTTAGGAAGGCATACCAATTCTTGGTCATCTTCGCATGTTGCTTGTATGACCAACATGGAGACCTTCCTGCAAAGTGGGGTTGCTATGTTGCATCAGCTGGCAAGTGAAGAAAAACATTTCAACTAGTTTGACATGTTCACTCTCCAGCTAAAAGTACATGTATCCAATGCCTGGAGTCTGCCCAAGGATCAACAAGCAAGATTCTTCATGTCTACTTACCTGCTTGATGTAATTTGTGCCCATCAATAGTTTCTTGGCATGGATCGAGCATGGACACCTTCATAGAATGATGTGAACGTATATTGCAAGTTTCTATCAGAATGCAGTTACTGAGGAGTCATGGCTAGACTATCTGACCATTTCATCGCCCCGCTGTACATGATGATATTTGAAGGAGATCTACCTTGCATGTCCAAGGCATCAATGAAGGCATTGTTGAACATTGTATATTGTTACACCTCACCCAATGGCACCTTCATGAGGATGTACAATGTAGAGAAGGATTCACATGTGTTTCTGAGGTTTTCCATGGACAAGTTGGTCATGCAGGAGGTTGCATACCACATATTGACAAGGTTATCAACTGGATTGCATAGGAAGAAGAAGGCACCATGGCCTATGCTTCCTTTGCGAAATGGGTTATATGCAATCCAGAGTTTGAAAGAAGCAGATGCAGAGGTTTAGGACTTTAAGAAGTTTAAGTTTGACACCAAGAGTTTTAATCTGTATGACTTGCATGGCTTATGCAGGGACCATGTGTGAGAGTGTACTATTCTTGGATCTGTGGGGCATGTCATTGGCTAGAGGAAGACCCATGGAGATATTGTTACAACTCCTTTAGGCACAATGAACCGATCATCATGGCAGTAGAGTGGTTAGCAGTGCTCATGGAAATAGAACCATAGGTATCAACAACAACAATAGAAGCAAGTAGAAAACATGTGTAAGAAAAAGGGAAGTGGAATATTATCGAAAGCATAAAGACGGGGCAAAGCTACAAGTTTAAGGAAGATCCACTTGTGGAAAGAGTAGCTTTGGAGATAGATTCAAAGAGGCGACAATGTGATAGGAGGATAACTAAAAGAAAGAGGGAGAAGAAAATACTGGAAGAAGTAGAAAGGAAGTTGCATGAAGTATAACAGAAGCTCAAAGAAGAACAAGAGTTGCGTAGAAGAAAGAAGGAAGCGCAACATGAGCAAGAACAGGAGTAAGTGCAAGGCATATAGACATCACAAATTGTGTTGATACAGGTTGAAGACTTTGAACCAACAATAGATGAGGATAAGGGTGAGCAGTCGTAGGAATAGGAATTTGCTCTACAGGATGAACTAATAGTATAATAGATGGACATGGATATGGAGCAGCCAGAAAAATATCAGGACACTGAATTGATGCCAAAATCCACCGAGGTCAACCCACGAGCTTCGCCAACTCCAACAATAGAGCAAGTCCTGAGTGAACAAGGGGATACCATTCTCCTTGAGGATAATCTAAGAACAAATGTGTACAACATAGCCCCAGATGAGCATGCATCACTTTCGCACTTTCAAGAAAGTGTGATTGTTTTAGATGTACGAATACATCAAGCTTCCTTGGATTATGCTACAAAGACTTATGTCAAAGTCACCAGCTCGAGTGTGAAGTTCTTGATAGCAGAAAATGAGCACCTAGCTAAGGAGTTACAAGCAACTAGGCAGAGAGAGGAATAATCAACAAGATTTGCTAGAGCAGAGATGAAGAAAGTCTTACTTGTTGAAGTATCGACTCTTGAGACAGTCCCACAGAGACTGTATGATAGGTTTGTCACCTTGCACAATGAAGTTCTCCATATACATGGTCATCAACAACACTGCATCAAGATAGCGTGAACACTCACTGATATACACATCATAATTGATCATGTACATACATGGACAATGAGGTATAAGGGAGCACTACTTCACTTTTTCAAGATGATGAAGTCGTAGGTAGAGTTGGATAAGGCACGCATCCAGAGTCTGATCCAGAACTATGAGGAAATCCTACTGCTCATCACCAGTTTTGAGGCTTCTTACACATGATTGTTCAGGAGTTTGGATGTCATGGTGAGAATGTATGGCACCAGTCGATTGGTATGCTCACTGAGACCAAAGAGAAGAACTAAGTCAGACTTGAGCTAGATGCGTACTTTGATCAGTTGATGCTCATGGAAACTAGCGTAGATAACATGCAGATGTACATCGTCAGTCCAACTTTGCTCAAGACTAAGCTGCACATGTTACAGGACAAGTTCGACAAAGGTTCCAAATCAGTATACTCGGAAGAAATGGAGGCAAGAGTTCATTTCCAGAAAGACATCATCAAAGAGTATGTGGACACCATTGCTCACTACCAAGCATGGCATTAGTTCATGATCAAGGATCATGGAGAGGATGTTGATGATCTGGTCTTTCTATAGCTATCTAAGTCATTGTGTTGTCTTGTCTAGCTGACTCAAGCCTATTTTTGTCCCACATGGGTATATGTGGAAAATGTATCATTTTTGTAAAGATAATGTAAAGTGAAATTTTGAGTGTCATTAGTGGAATGCAAACAATCATATGTAATGTAAAGAGTTATGTAATGAAGTTGAAGGGTCATGAGGGTAGTCCAAGAGTCACAAAGGGGAATGTCAAGGGTTACCCTGCCCTTTCTTATAAAGAGAACCTCATAACTCATAAAAGGGGATTTTTGGGAGCCAACCTTTTTCTAGGCATTTCTTAGAGAGGGGTTGGAGAGTATTGTTGTGGAGTACAAAAAAAGGTATGTTTTTGGTGATTATTTCAACATCTTTTCATTAAAACTTACAAACTTCTTACATCATGAACTAGGTGGATAATAAGGAATTGTGACAAAATCTGTTAGATTAATATGCAAAATGAAAACACTGACCATTGTCATTTTCTTATGCAGGAGGAAGGAAAAACGAAAGATTGCCATTCCAAAGGAACGGACGAAGCCAGACTAACTGTTGTCCCTTTGGCGGGGAACCGCACGCAAACAAGGCAGACCAAATCAAAGCGTATCAACCAAGGAAAGGAGATGGAGATATCGGCTCGGCACAAGAAAGTAAAGAACTAATTGAGAGCCAATAGTTTGGTGAATCCCTAAGGATCTGTGATCCTGAGGGATCACTAATTTAACTATTTTTGTACCTAGAGATCTCCGCCTTCGCCAATATAAAAAGGGGTAGCACTGTTAGCGGGGGGGTCAGTTATGTTTTTATGTAATTTGTCTTAAAGTTGAGACTTTGATCATCGACTCTCATTGAGCAGTGATCTACTGTAATTCTGTTTTATGCATTAATATAAACTTGGTTACTATTTCATCTCTGGTCCTAGAATAACTTCAAGCGGTGTACCCCTGGAGGCTAAGGGCCCGGCCCTGGAGGGACACTTGCTCCTATACTATTACTCTTGGTTTATGCGTGCTTTTTCTTATCAGCTTTATTCGGTAATCTGATGTGTTATGTTATTTTACATCACAGCTCTGTTACATCTGAGTAATATCATTTTTGAGACAGAATCATTATATTAATTTTGCAACATAATACTGTTCCTTTAAGTGCTGACATAATCTTGCTGGTCTGTACAAAATATTGTTGCTGTTCAATTACAGAGTATCTGTGTTGTGCATTTATCCTTTGGTATTACTGAATTCATCTTAGAATTTGTATTTCTTTGTGACAGTCGTATTATTTGATTGCTAACGGGATTACCAAGATCATATTACTATTAAGGTGTACCATGTGTTAAGTTGCTGTGCATGTACGTTTGGCCTTCAAGCACTATTCTATAGTCCATTATTAATCAATGTTGTTCTATTTCCATGTGCTACTCGATTCATCCTTAAACGTAGAGGATTACCATTTAATTTCTGTAAGACGTGATTGTTGCATTTGATTTTGTAGACTAAGGTGTTGTTGCTTATTAAACTTATTTTCTGTTCCATTTCTTATTTGTTGTTCCATTTACTATCATTTGCGTTATGGTTGCTTTAGTGTGAAGAATGATCCAAGAACTGTAGTGGGCAGTGGCATTTATTGTCTGGCTCCCAGATCGAGGACATGTTCCCTAATTTCCTTTGGTCCCATCAGTTTACAAAGGGATGAGTTACTGCTACTGAACCCTTGACTGATGAGTTGCTTAGTTTGCTAAATGTGTGACTTAGCTTTTAAAACTACTTTGCTATAAGTAGATTTCTTTTCAAGCATCCATTTACTATTGTATTTTCTTGAGCCCTATACTGCTAGCATTACTCTGGAAAATGTGAGCCTCAGACTGAGACACTCTTTGAAATAACGAGACATTCCTGGATTGACAAATTAATGTGAGGTAATTAGAGGTGAAAGAGACCCTTTTACGACTCAACATTTTGGTGCCATTATCAGGGAAAGAGTGTAGCCATTTATTTTTTGAGAGTAGTGGAAGATCCTGCTAGGGAAGAATTGGTTTTTAAAAATGGAAGGTAAGAACCTACGTGTGGAGCATGTAACAACCCTACTCCTCTGCCCGCTTTCCTGCAGATTTGTCGTTGTTTTGATTGGGTAGAGCCTAGTAGTTGATTTATGTGTGCATGATTAAGCAGAAAAAACCAGAAAAGAATTTCAAACCTCTACCCAAAGCTGAAAAAGCTAAGGGGGCAGTGACCCTTGGCCGATCAACCTTTATAGACGAAATCTTTAAGAAAGCAGAATCTTAGCCTTTAGTAGGACCCAGGAAAGTTATTTCCAGATAGCTTAATAGTTCCCTTCAGGCCACAGGATCACCATCTGTAGCCTTTACTGAGGTGCATAGTCAAACCGAAGAGCAGGATTTTCAAGAAATTGAAAATTCCAGTCTAGAACTATTACAAGAAGGGAATTTCAACAACCTTTGTGAAGGAAGAGGAGAGATAGGAGAAACTGAGGAACCAAGGTCTCCTCTAGGGACAATTTAGCCATTAAGCAGCCCAGATAAGGGAAGTGCTGCAAAAATCATTCTTGAGGAAATCCAATCTACTCAGACATTAGGCACTCTCATTATCCCAGATAGAGGAAATGATATTAAAACCACCCCTATTAAAGTCATTCCCTCTCAACCTAGGAATAACCTCTTAGATATCCCAGAAGGTTATTGGCGTATATTTGACGAAATGGCTCAAAACCAGCCAAACACCTAAACCTCTACATTGCAGTACCCCATCGTGGATACTACAGCAAATGCACCTATGAAGGAAATTCCCCTTCAACATATCCCTAAATTTCATGGTCTTACATCAAAGGATCCGGATGCATTCCTATTTGAGTTTGATGTGTTGTGTAGGAGTTATAACTACACCACCGACCCCCAGAAACTGAAACTATTCCCCTCTATATTAAAGGGGGTTGCTTTGAGATGGTTCATGGGATTAGGTGGCAGTGTTATAAATAACTGGGATCAAATGAAAGAATATTTTCTAAAAAAATATCAGGACTATTTTCGGTCTAGGGAACTAAAAGATGAAATATTCCGGATGGTAGCTAAACCAAATGAAACATTAGAGGAGTATGTGGAACGCTTTCAGTATAATCTTCAAGATCTCCTTATGCATCACTACCTTTACCCGATAATGTGTTAAAAACAACTTTAATTAGGGGAATGAAAGAACAATGGATTGAAACATTAAACATTATGGGAAAAGGAGATATTTATCAGGAAAATTTTGTTGACATTATTGATCTGTGTATCAGGAGCTCGAGAGGCAACACAAGAATAAAACCGACAGAGCATGATCGGTTTGTAAGAGATAATAAAATTTCGACAGAAGGAGTAACGCGTGTAGAAATTTGAAATTTATTGGAAAATTTTAAAACTAATATACTAGGGACACTAACAACACAACTTGATATTATGCAAGCCAAGCAAAAACAGGTGGAGGCAGAACAAAATTTGGCAATCTTCTATCCCCAATGCAGAAAGAAGCATAGCCATAAGGAGTGTCCACTAGATGCAGTCCGAACATGCACCATCTGAACGAAGTACCACCTTACAAAAAGTTGCCCATCACTTCATAGATTAAAAGCAGTATACAAGGAAGTAGAAGAAGAGCCAGGGTCAGTATATCTGCTCAATCAGCATCGTCAGTGGCAACTGCGATAGTCTGGTATGTGTTTGAACCTGACTTCTTCTTTTTAGTCTCCACAGTATAATAATCAACAATATAGTATGTGGCAAAATCAACCTCTATCCCCTTTCTCGAATTGGTCACCACAGTCATTTCCTTCATCAATCCAGTGGCCAAATCAAGCAAGCCAATCTAATTGGCTGAATTTCCCTTATGCCCCACCATATTGGAAAAGTAATGTTTATCCAACACAATGGGCCCCTCCTACTTCAAAAAATCAAGCCTGGCAGACAAACTGGCAAAGACCGATGCATTAGCCAGTAGGAACCATTCCGCTCCCTCAACCTACACTGCCAGTTTTACAACAAAATCCCCAGTCTAACCTGAGACCGCAACTCCCAGCCCAACCCAACTACAATCCAAATAAAAAATCGGTCCAATTCGTCCAAAGAATAGAAACACCAGAGATAGGAGATGATTTGAGGGAGTGTAACGATCTTCAACTAAGATTTGGGCATATTATTGAAACTAAGGGAGACAAGACAGTTCATGTTGAAAATCCGTTACCTAGAGAACAATTGTTACAAGAAGAGGATGTGAATAAACAACAAATTCATAATCAAGCAACAACATCTTCTCCTCCATTTCCAGAATGATTAGTCATATCTCAACCTATACAATATCCTGATTTTGACATTCTGGGAGAATTAAAAAATTTGTACATAAAAATTCCATTCCTCCAAGCCATTCAACACATCTCGATATATGCAAAGACTATCAAGGAATTATGTGTAAAGAAACCAAGGAGGAATATAACAAATAATCCAAGAGTCCAAGTAGTTGGCACTCTATCTGACTTATTATCAGGAAAAGAAACACCTATTAAATACGAAGACCCAGGAAGTCCAATAGTAACTGTACAAATTTATGGTCAAATCTTCTCTAATGCCTTAGTTGATCTAGGAGCTGCAAATAACATCTTAACAAATACTACTTGCCAGAAACTGGGCATTACATCTGTAGAACCTACTTCTACTTTACTAGAACTGGCTGACCGATCTGTGGTAAGGTCAAAAGGCACACTACATGATATTATGGTATCTGTTGACTCCTGGGAATATCCGACCAATTTTTAGATAATAAATCCCAAAAAATGACTTGATGGACATCCATTGATTTTAGGTAGACCTTGGCTTGCAACTGTCGATGCTTATATTGGCTGCCAACAAGGCAATATGATGATAACCAGAGGAATAAATATCAAGAACTTAGCTTTATATCCTCCAGCACAACCAAGTGTCACAATAATGAAAACTAATAAGCACCCTGTATCATACCTTACTGATAACATTAGATCTCCATTAACTATACAAGAGGCACTTGATTTCAAGGACCATACAAAAGATGATGCCATTAATAATTTTATTAGTCAGACTAAACTCAGATCCCACACATAATGTCACATGATAGAGGCAACATTCGATAACGAATTAGAAGAAGATCCTCTTAAAGAAACACATGATCAAACAATACCTGTTACCTCTATTGAAAATAGTAAAATTGTGGAAATTGAACCAGGAAAGACCTTAAACATTAATGCCAATTTCACCTCCGAACAAGAAGAGAAGCTCATCCAATTACTGAGAAAATATAAAGAAGCATTTGCATGGGATTACCCTGATATGAAAGGAATTGATCCTTAATTATGTACACACCACATTTACATAGAAAAAGATGTGAGACCTATTCGCCAACCTCAAAGAAGACTTAATCTCCATTTAAAAGAAGTGGTAAAAGCTGAAATGCAAAAACTTTTAGATGTCAATTTCATTTACCCTATCTCCAATAGTAAATGGGTCTCTCCACCTGTGGTGGTATCAAAAAAGAATGGGAAGTGGAGGATTTGTGTGGACTATAGAGAGCTAAATAAGGCAACACAAAAAGACCACTTCCCTCTCCCATTCATTGATCAAGTATTAGACATTTTGGTAGGAAAGAAATTATTTTCCTTCCTAGATGGCTTCAGTGGATATAATCAGATTCAGATTTCCCCTGAAGACTAAGACAAAACCACTTTTACTTATCCTTGGGGAACATTTTCCTACAGAGTTCTACCTTTTGGCTTATGCAATGCTCCAACCACATTCCAAAGGGCTATCCTCATCATTTTTGCAGACTTAATAAACTAAGGACTCGAAGTGTATATGGATGACTTTACACCATACGGAGATGATTTTGATCCAGCACTGCACACACTGGAAAACATCCTACAACGCTGCATTGCTACTAGACTTTGTTTAAGTCACGGAAAATTCTATATGATGATGATTGAAGGACTTATCCTAGGACACTATATTTCAGCAGCTGGCATTCATGTAGACCCAGCCAAAATCCAAATAATTCCGCTTATTCCTACTCCTACCACTCAAACGAAGGTACGCAATTTTCTTGGATTTTTTGGTTATTATAGGAGGTTTATAGAACAATTTTCACATATTGCTGCACCTTTGTATGCACTAACAGGGGATTTTGACTTTCTTTGGACAGAAAAATGTGAACGTGCCTTCCAGGATCTAAAGAAGCTTGTGTCCACAGCCCCAGTCTTTCGGGGACCAAATTGAGATTTTCCATTTCAGATATCATCAGATGCCTCAGATACAGCCATCAGAGCAGTCCTTGGGCAGGAAGAGGATAAAAAACCATATGCAATTTATTACATTAGCAAAAATTTATCCCTTGCTGAATTGAATTATACTGTCTTTGAAAAAGAATTTCTAGCAGTAATACATGCTGTCAATAAGTTTAGGCATTACATTACTGGATATCTTGTTATCTTGTATACAGATCATTCTGCTATAAAATATTTAGCAAACAAGCCTATCACAAATGGCAGAATAACCAGATGGCTGATATTATTACAGGAATTTGATATTACAATCAAGGATCGACCTGGAAAAGAAAATCCGGTAGCTGATTTTCTCTCACGAATGCCAAAGCCAATCGATGCAACAACAGTTGAAAACCAATTTCCAGATGAACATTTGTTTGTTGTTGCTGTTAAAACACCTTGGTATGTTGATGTTTCCAATTACCTGGCAGTGGGTAAATTACAAAAACATCTAACCCCCAATGAGCGAAAACAAATTATTCAGCGAAGTGCTTGGTTTTCTTGGATTGGGGGCTACCTGTTTCACACAGGAGCAGATATGCATATCAGGGGATGCGTTCATGAAGATGAAATATTTGACATTTTAAAGGCCTGCCATGATGGACCATGTGGTGGACATTTCATTGGTCACAGAACGAGATATAAGGTGCTGCAAACAGGGTATTATTGGCCCACAATTTTTAAAGACGCAAAAAAATTCGTCTAAGCCTGTGATAGTTGCCAGAGAGTAGGGCGCCCTGGTCAATCCGCTGAAATGCCACTGAACCCACAACTAGTCATTGAACCATTCGAGTGATGGCCCCTTGATTTCGTTGGACCAATTAACCCATCCTCGAACCAGAAAACATATATCTTGGTGGCAACATAATATGTCACCAAATGGATTGAAGTAGAGGCATTCCCAAGAGCCAGAGTGGATTCTCTCATACAGTTCCTATTCCATATATTTGTGCGCTACGGTCTTCCAAGAGATATAATTACAGATGGTGGACCACAGTTTACTGGTAACAAAATAGCTGCAACACTCAAAAACCATCATATCCAACATAAAATCACTACTCCATACCACCCACAGGCCAGTGGGCACGTAGAAAGTAGCAATAAAATAATAGAAGCAATCCTAACAAAAACAATTGCATCACATAGATGAGATTGGGATGCAAGACTACCAGAAGCATTGTGGGCTTACAGAACAACATGGAGAAGTACCACCGGCTACTCACCTTATCAATTGGTGTTTGGAAAACAACCCATATTCCCCATAGAATTCGAAATCCAAACATTGCGAATAACACAGGAAGTTGGCTTAGATCTAACCGAGGCACAAAATAATTAGTTACAACAGATCAATGAGCTGGATGAAATCAGGCTCTCTGCACTTCAAAATACCGCACTGATTCAACAACAGCGAGCCAAATGACATGATTCTCTTATTAAAAATAAAGTCTTCCACGAAGGAGACTAGGCACTTTTTTATGATTCCAGGTTTCAGGACTTTCCCAGGAAACTTCAAACTCGCTGGCTTAGGCCATACAAAATCCAGAAGGTACATGATAATAGTACTCTTACATTAATCATTATTGATGGTTCTGGATATGCCTTTAAGGAAAATGGTCACCGAGTTCGACTTTATCACAAACCACTCACTCGAGAGTCCTTCTGCCAGCAGCTATGCGAAGATTCTGATATGGAAATTTTGGGGGAGGGAGAGAAGTCTTCCTCACCTGAGATTCATTAAATGATTTATCTCTTTTCACACTTTGTACATAATTTCTTTGTACATATTTTGTATCAACACTTTGCTGTTACTATTTTTTTTTTTTTGTTCCTTTTCTCAAAGGGACAACATTTTCATTTTGTTGTTCCTTTTTCAAAGGAACAACACCTTGTGGATCACCCGTTTATTTTGCTTTAACTTTGCTATTTTTTTACCTTGTGCTCTTGTTGTTCCTTTTCCATAGGAATGACGCTTTTTGATTTTTGTTGTTCCTTTTCCAAAGGGACAACATTTTGCTTTCTTGCTGCTCCTTTTCCAAAGGAACAACATTTTTTATTTTCTTGCTGTTCCTTTTCCAAAGGAACAACACTTTTGCTTTCTGCTGTTCCTTTTCCAAAGGAACATCACTTTTGATTTTTTTCTGTTACTTTTCCAAAGGAATGGCATTTGTTCTTTCTGCTGTTCCTTTTCCAAAGGAACATCACTTTTGATTTTTTTATGTTCCTTTTCCAAAGGAATGGCATTTGTGCTTTCTGCTGTTCCTTTTCCAAAGGAACAACATTTTTTATTTTCTTGCTGTTCCTTTTCCAAAGGAACAACACTTTTTGCTTTCTACTGTTCCTTTTCCAAAGGAACAACACTTTTGATTTTTTCTATTCCTTTTGCAAAGGAACGACATTTGTGTTTTCTGTTGTTCCTTTTTCAAAGGAATAACATTTTTTATTTTTGCTATTCCTTTTTGAAAGGAAAAACGTTTGTGTTTTCTACTGTTCCTTTTCCAAAGGAGCGACATTTTTTATTTTTTTTGTTCCTTTTTCAAAAAGAACACCACTTGCATTCTTTTGCTCTTTCTTTTTGGCAATAACAACATCCTCGTACTCCTTTTTGCTTTTCTTTTTGTTCTAAGCATGCCTACTGTTCCTATTATTTTAGGTCATTTGGAACACAGCTATGCACTTATGCAATGAATACAAAATCATAACATATTGAAATCAGTGAACTATAAAATCGCTATTTTTATAGGAAATTTCTCTAAATTGGTAGGAGGACAGAGGAAGGGACACACTTACCCATTATACTTGCTGTCATTATTTCACTGGTTCTGATCTAATTGATTATCTTTATCATGTGGGTTCTTTTAATTTTTCACAAATTTCTTTGATTATTATTTAGGAATAAGAGAAAAAGGTTTATACATTCCTATTGAGATGTTAAGACTTCTTCCACCATTCCTACTCTTAAGGAGTGTTGAACCACCCTTTGTGTATAAATGGGAAAGTACCTTATGAAAGAAGAAAGAAAAAGGAAGTGAAAAATGATGTTTTAATAAGTTGTCAAATGCAAGATAGGGGGTCTCATTAAGAGCCAGCCTACCATGATCGTGAGGAAGAAAGTGAAGTGGCAATCCCACTATGGCTACCACACCAGGGATATGGTCCAAAAGGTACATCAAAATAAAGAGCCATTCGAATAGGAGGTCTCATCACGAGTCGGCGTGCCCACCTTTCACTCCTTCCTCGTGAATGGCATTATGACTAACTGGTCACCAAGCCAGCATAATGGCCTACATTTTGACATCACATAACATTTCCTAGGCATACACAAAGGATCATAGTTCCATGGGTGAAACAAACAACTCTTCCAAGGTTGTGGACACTTGTCGGCAACAGGGCTCTGTTAATGGTATTAAAGTCATACTATTTACACCAATAGGTAAGTATTAACATCCTTCTGTTTCTTATACCTTAGTAATAAATCACATAAGAAGTATGTATATTATTTTCCGAACCTTGAAAACACATGTAATATATTATTATCAATCATGACAGAAAAGTGACAATGACTGCATGAGACTCTATATGCACGACAGATGTCCTATCCTCCTAGCCTCGCATCATATCACAACAATCTCTTACTTGTTAAGCGATTCGAGTATGCACCTCAATTTTGGTAACCTACTATTTTTTGTAAACATGGCATGCTGCCATATGCTATTCCTTTATGACTCTGATCCAGGGCAGATCGACACGCCGCTCCTGTATTTGACGGCCAGGGACGGTCTATCACATTGCCGAGGGGGAGGTTACCCTCATTATTCGCTAGTTTATGTGTCAGATCACCATTCGAGAAATTGTGTACTTTGGAATAGCATGGCTCAACGGTGTACTATTTTTTATTTTTGCATGGCTTGTTGTTCCTAAGACATTTCCATAGTATGCTCTACAACATTAGTAAGGTCCTTTAGATTTTGATTGAGTGCTACACCTGTTAAGTTTCCTTGTGTTTTAACAGCGTGAACAACTTGTTGTTCCATTGTCAATTCTGAGGTTTTACAAGGAAATAAAAAACATGGGAGGAAGATCAATTCAGAGAGAACCCCAGAAGTTCACAGTCTCTGCTGCTACACGGGAAATTCTAGCAAGAGCAGGTTGGCTAACTTATCTCGATCGGTTGCATGAACCCAATGAGATGGTAGCAATGGAATTCTTGCAGAACTTGTAAGAAGATCACTCCACAGTGAGGGGGAGACATATAGCAGTCACCGATGACATAATTGTTGAAGTCTCGGGACTGCCAACCATTGGACCTGTATGGACATTAAAGAAAGAAAGATTGAAGAAAATCATAGAAACCTTCCAGGATGAAGGCCAGAACCTGACAATTAGAGGAAAAGTGGTTCTACCGGCAGCATTAAGAGAGCCATGGGCAGAATTGGCAAGGATTATTCAGAGCTACATCACCTGTGAAGGTAGGAAAGACATGGTAAGACCACGACACCTTAAACTTTTAACCGTATTAAAGCAGAAATGCTTTGTAAATTTACCTGCATTCTTAAATTTTTTACTTCATGATGTTGCACGGAGTATGAAAAAGGCATAGGATGTAGAATCAGTCACCAGTCACCATTGGTTGATACGGTTAATAGTCAGTCATAGCCTTACCTAGCAGCAAAGTAGTTGGGAAGAGTTGATTGCCATAATTGACAAGGGATTGACCACGCCATATCCGAAACGAAAATATGCCACCAATACACCTGAGCATCCAGAAAAATGAAGGAAATCAGTCCAATTAGCATGGATTAAAGGGAGGCTGGAAAGTTCCCAAGGTGATACCAGCCAGCCAGTAGAAATAAATAATTCAGGGGAGGAGCAACCCCCACAATTAGAAGGAGAAGAAAATAAGAAAGGAATGCAAGGAAACGAGGAAGGCGAAATGGAGGGAGAACCCGAGCAGCCTGAGCAGGAGGAGGATACAAAACAACATGAAGGCAACACATTGCAGAATCCATTAAGAGAAGAGGAATTGGCCAAAATATTGGCCAATATGGGCGAATATGGTCAATCGCTCAGCCCACCAGATCTCCATGCTGAAGAAGAACCAAAAGAACACTCTGCTCAGGATAAAAATGCACCCGAAGAATTACATGACGAGGTAGAAAATGAGAGTCAACTTGTTCATGATGAAAGTATGACAGAAGAAAGAAATGACATAGAGGAGGAACAATCGGTTCCTAGCTAGACTATACTAGAAGAAGTTTCTGAAGAAGAGGAGGTGGAAAAAGAAGTCACCTAGGAAGTAACAGAACTAGCTAGGGTCCTTTCCTCTGAGCAACTTGAACAAAACATTGAAGGAGCACCCCACGAGGAAAACCAGGGAAGCAGTCAAGATGACAGTCTAGGCCAGAGTAAACAATTTGCTGTTCCTTCTAACGAAATTGAGGAAATTAAGAGATTACAGAAAGAACAACAAAGACTGCTAAATATAATAGTTCAACTTCGATAGCAGATCAGGATTTTGAAAATAAGAAAAAGGGTAAAAAGGACTTCGGGGGGGAGACAAGTAGCCATTACAGCAAAACCTCTCAAGAAAAAGGTTTGGAGGACCCGAGTCCATCCTGTTGTTCAAACTCTGTCGAAGAGCAGTCTACTGTTCCAAACCTTGTTGAGGAACAGTCTGTTGTTCAAATTGCTGACCAAGAGCAGACTGCCATTCAAAAGCAAAAGGAACAGCATTTTACTATTGCTCACATTGAAGTACAAACAGACGATATATTGACCAGTGAGAAGGAAGTTCAGACAGAGGCACAACCCTCTGAAAGGATGCAAACTATGCATGTAAGGCAACACAATAGGAAGATTCAAGTGAACCTCCCGCTCACCACTACCATGTGGGATAGTGATCCGAGGATAGTAACCCTACAAGAGGGTTTGAAGCAAGCTCAGCAAGCAGCAGAAAAACTCGTAGAACAAACGGTCCCTCGGGAAAAGTATGAAGAGCTACAATAGTAGCTAAGGAACGTCAATTATCTGAAAGCCAGGCCTTTGAAGGGTGGCGAAAGGAGCAAGAAAAACTCATGAAGGTAACCCATAGTTTAGATATAGTTATCAAGCATATGGATACATTATGCTCTTTGTACAATGACGTCCTAACATGTATAGCCCCTGCTAAGAATTATGCCTTGTTTTTTATGGAACGATATTTGCAATTGAAAATAAAGGCTATTAAAGCAGGCACTCCTATACAAATTAATACCATTGACAATTTATAAATTGCTGTAAGCATTATGGAGTGAAGGTCCAAAGATTACTATGTGAATTCTATCTGTATAACCTTGTGTTAGACTAGGAGACCAAGCAAAACCCCGGCCCTTTTGTTGGGGATATCCAATTGCAGGCATTTATTTCATTTGGGGTTAATCAAATTAAACGGCTTAAATCCTATAATGCTTTTCAAAGGCAAGAAAACGGATTAGACTTGTGGGTAAGAGCTGAGCCTAGGAATCCAGTATAGTTGTGGAGGGAACATAGGAACCTCATGGGGACTCCAGGCGTAATTGATGCATTAGGACCCATTCATACAGCAATCAATCGGCATGGAAATAGAATACTTTTTAACTATTAAAGACCTTGCCATTGATGCGGCCAAATTTTGATATCAGATCTCTAATCCGAACATCCAACTCAGGGAACCATTTAATTATGAAAATTTTAAGTTAGCTGCCAACTGCTTGCACCTCTATGGCCAAATAATTTTGAGAGCAGGGCCATCCTGGTTAGGATATAGGTTCCAGAGTCCAATTATTTGGCACCCTGCACCCGGATACCAAGCCCTGTACGATATGCCTGAGAGTCAGCTAAGCCATTTTTTTAAACACCTAGTTATGCATCATGGTTATAGACCTCCACATGAAATCCCATATCCAGCCTACTCTCTCACTGCCTTACATGTCAACTACAACATTTTCATGAGGGCATGAAAAAGGGTAAGAAGGGGGGTGTGTGGAGTACAAAGTATGTTCTTGGTGATTATTTCAGCATCTTTTCATTAAAACTTACAAACTTCTTACATCATGAACTAGGTGGATAATAAGGAATTGTGAAAAAATATGTTAGATTAATATGCAAAACAAAAACAATGAACATTGTCATTTTCTTATGCAGGAGGAAGGAAAAATGAAATATTGTCATTCCAAAGGAAAGGACGAAGCCAGACTAACTGCTGTCCCTTTGGTAGGGAACCGCACGCAAACAAGGGAGACCAAATCAAAGCGTATCAGCCAAGGAAGGGAGATGGAGATATCGGCTCGGTGCAAGAAAGTAAAGAACAACTGAGAGCCAATAGTTTGGCGAATCCCTAAGGATCCTGTGATCCTGAGGGATTGATACTTTAACTATTTTTGTACCTAGACATCTCCACCTTCGCCAATATAAAAAGGGGTAGCACTGTTAGTTGGGGGGTCGGTTATGCTTTTATGTAATTTTCCCTAAATTTGAGACTTTGATCATCGACTCTCGTTGAGTAGTGATCTACCATAATTCTGTTTTATGCATTAATATAAACTTGGTTACTTTTTCATCTCTGGTCCTGGAATAACTTCAAGTGGTGTACCCCTGGAGGCTAAGGGCCCAGCCCTGGAGGGACACTTGCTCCTGTACTATTACTCTTGGCTTATGCATGGCTAGAGGGATACTTGCTCCTGTACTATTACTCTTGGCTTATGAGTGGTTTTGCTTATCAGCTCTATTCAGTAATCCGATGTGTTCTGTTATTTTACATCAGAACTTTGTTACGTCTGAGTAATATCATTTCTGAGACAGAATCATTATATTAATTTTGCAACATATTACTTTTCCTTTAAGTGCTAACATAATCTTGCTGGTCTATACAGAATATTGTTGCCGTTCAATTGCAGAGTATCTGTGTTGTGCATTTATCCTTTGGTCTTACTGAATTCATCTTAGAATTTGTATTTCTTTGCGACAGTTGTATTATTTGATTGCTAACAGGATTACCAAGATCAGATTACTATTAAGGTGTGTCCTGTGTTAAGTTACTATGCATGTATGTTTGGCTTTCAGGCACTGTAAGTAGATTTATTTTCAAGCATCCATTTACTCTTGTATTTTCTTGAGCCCTATACTGCTAGCATAACTCTGGCAAATGTGAGCCTCATATTGAGACACTCTTTGCAATAACAAGACGTTCCTGGATTGACAAATTAATGTGAGGTAATTAGAGGTGAAAGAGACCCTTCTTATGACTCGACAATTGTGATGAGCCTTGGCTTCTCCACAGTGCAGAGTGAGTACATGTCTTTGGAGGATCAGGTGGTGTTGGCTGTAACAGTCCACTATTGGGGCTAGTGGTTGTGATGGTTGTATGTATGGATGGAAATTTCACTTGATATAATATAACAGAGCCAACATGTTTCATGCATATGTTGTTATTGTAGCTTGACTATTCTAGTTATTTTAGAAATGTATATGGTTGTAAATTACACATTTATGTATGGACTATTTTGTGTGTGATTGTATGAATCTTATTGAAGCGTGTTGTTGGTTTAACTCATCATTTTGGATTGTCAACTATTCTGCTTTCCAGTTTTTATGATGCCTTTTAACTTGTGTGTTCCTTTCAGGCTGCGTACTATTACATGCTTCTAAGGTACACACTTTCTTTCCCCCTCCGTGTGTTAGAACCCCCCCATGCATATCTCTTGACCCGATGCAAGGTCACACACTTTCTTCCTACAAAGATATATTTCTTACCTCTGTGCACTATCGCATTCAAGTCATAGCATTACTACCCACTAATGGGACTCCTACTCCAAACTGTCTCAGGTCTGGTTGGGACTTCTTACCAGGGAGATCTCTTGACATGTTGGTGGGGCCAACACTTTCAACACCACTACTACCAATATTCATGGTACAAGTAAAGAGCTCACACATGTATTTTTGTTTCGTCATCCCAGATATTATTGAGTTGAAAAAATTGTTCCATTTGTACCACCCTCATTTCTAGGTTATAACCATCAAATTTGTGCATGTCAATCTTGGGTGTCTTATTTCTAGAATATTGGCGACCCCTATGGAAATAATGATACCCCTCATTTTGATGGTGGCTAGATTCTCCTTCTAGATGGGAATCACCATCATTTCCCTCCCCCATGGAGTCTTTAGCCTTAATGAGTTAATGTGTGGGTCCCAGGGCCTTTGAAATTTCTTATTCTACTATGGTTGAGAGGCTTTCTTCTAGGTCTTGCACCTTTTTCTCGAGGTTTCCCATATCTTCAGCCCTCATTGTTACCATACAATTTCCTGGGTCAAAATTTTGGGTCACTTAAAATTAGTATGACTGCAATGGGTGCGAGACAAGGAGTTTGTTGATGTAGGTCACTTGAAAGAATAATTGGGACCACAGGAAAAATGGACGCTTACTGGTGGATGGTATCACTATGATTAGATTGTCGTCTTAACTCTCATGGGCTAGGTCTCTTACAAGAAAAATTTAGGACCATTATACATTTATTTTTTTACTTTGATAAGAGTATTAATCCTAGCCGAGCAATGCTGAGGCGAACGAAATCACAAAATCTTGATATTGAAAAATGTGTAGGAAATTTGGCAGTCCCAACTAATCAATATTGCTGCGGCAGAAACCTTGACTGTTGGATACTGTTAAATTCGTAGGAATTTTGCTATCCCAACTTATCCAAACTGCAACGAAAGAAACACCAACTTTTGGATACTACAAATTTCATGGCCAATCAACAGGAAGTGAGGGAATTGTTATCATTTTGTGAATTTGAAGATTGGCAAGACAAAAGTCACAAAAGATACATCAAACCACTTAGGAGTCTAGGATCTAGCCCTCCTAGACTCAGAGAGGACTCTCTCTGTATCTTAGGATTTGACTTTATTTTCAATGTTCTAATGTGCTGGGCTGGATATAAAAATGAAAGAGATTTATTGATTGATTGCTTGGTTGTTTGTTTGTTTGGTTGGGGTAGATCATATTTGAATCCTCTCCATTGGGCTACAGAGTCAAAGGTTGGGTGGTAACATCAATTTTCCAGAGCATTTACAATGCAACTTAACTGTTTATACTGGATCTAAAAGCAGAATGAGAAATGAGATGATAGAAAAGTGATATCAGTAATGATTAAAAAGCAGTTAAGTATTTCTTAATCATACATCAGAAGAAAGCATTTAGATTGTAAACACAGATAGAAATAAGGTGCTCCAACATCATATCTTAATCTATAACTTATGCTTTACAATAAGAATTAATGATGCATAAATGAATCAAACAGAGATACATTCGGCATAGAAGGGAAGAAATCACCAGGTCAAAACCGATCAATTATCTTGCAAATGGTTGTTTTTTATTGATGCTCCAACTCAAAATTATAATGCTCCAATGAGAAATATAGTTTAAATGACTTGGGTCCAACCCCTAATACTTCCAACGCATGAATCATTTAAGTTAAAACCTCAAATGATTTCCTTATAAACTTGGAAATATGTTATTAATTACAAGAAAAGAAAATTGACTAGTGTAATCACGAAGTGGCCATGCTGAGAAAACTGGGACACCTGGTCCTGTTTTTCAAGGATGCTATTACTGAGAAATTAATTTTGTGATAGTGGCTCTGCTGACATGGATGGTGCTTACATAGATTTACATTGTAACTTCAATCATCTTTGTCTCATTCCTCGTGATAATCACATAGGTCGCTCCATGCTTCTTCATTTGGAATCTTGATCTTCATTAGCCTCCTATATATTTCATCAGCCTCAGTGTATTTTGCAAAGGTGGGTAACCACAAAAACATGTTTCAGCTCATGCTCAATGTAGATTTGGTTGTTGATAGCTTCCGACAATGCCTTTCCTATTATGCTTCCTTTGATGTTGGAAATATTTGCAACATCCATGGCTATATCCTAGAGTTTTTTTATATAGTCCTCTCTGGCCATGAGTTTGTCATTTATGACAAACAGAGAGGGGAGACCTTTCTGATTTAAATAATGAATTTTTTTGAAGAACATGTTCACAATTAGCTCCAGACTTTGAAATTTTTGTTCTAGCTGCACTTTCATAGTCAGCACCTTCTTCACTTGAAGTATAGTCTTTGTCCTGTCTGCTACCCCCAACTCTTCAAGCTCATAATTGTTTCTTGAATTTAAAATTTTGATTATCCTATTAGCTATTGATGGCATGTCTCCCACCTCTTCATTAGTAGCTATAATAACTTCTCTATCCTTTTCAACTAATTCTTTCTGTTCAAAGATAATTTGGATGCTCGGCCGAATTTCATTCATACCATTGATTATATTATTCCAAATAGTATCCTTCACTCTTCCTAGAGTGTTCCCAATAGATGATTCTTTCTCTGATTTTTGTAGCCTTTCAATCAAGGTCCTTTCCCTCTGTATCCCTATTGAGTGGTCACTTTCGGCCATTTTGATTTGATCCTGTAGTACATTAACTTGAGTTTCTAGCCTCTTAATCTCCTCAACGTAAAGATTCATACCTTCCATGGATCTGGATAGCTGTTCTATACTGCTTCCTGTCTCTGTAGAAGTTGTTGCTAGTGTGGCTATAGGAAGAGTTGAGCGAGGAAGAGCTTCCATAGTAGTGCTCGCCATATGTGTTGCCTTATCTTTTTCTTGTAACATTTTCTCCATTTATGCTGCCATTTGATTAATTTGGAGGGATTGTTCTATTATTAACTTCATCATATCAGCCTTTTGGCTCTCTGTTTCCTCTATCTCCTTGGTCAAGGGATCATGTGTTGCAGGAATCTTGAGCTGCTTATTCAAAGTTGCTACATCCAACTCCTTTTTCTCGATTACTCATTCTGCTGATTTTACATTTGGAGGATCATACCCAATCATCACTATTAAGTCTTCCAAATACTTAATTATGTTGTCCTTTGACTGTGATGAAATCCTTTCCTTCTTTAAATGTGATTGAGCATTTGACAAAGCATGTGATTGAGCATTTGAGCATTTTAAACAAGTTCATAAAAGTGCTGGTTAGAGTAGATGAAATAATTTCACTTGTTTCCTTGTGCATTGCTAGCTGATCAATTGGATGAACACTTTGGGCATCAAAATCAAAAGAATTTTGCTTGTAATTTGTTGGAGTTTTGTGTTATGTTGTCTGTGCTTCCAAAAATGCCACGTGTATCTTGCCCTTTTCTAAATCAAAGGCCAAGAGAAGTCTACCTTGAGAAGTTTCACTCTATTTCCTAAATAGAGCATAAGTGTTCTTTTTCAATATCTCATTCTTGATTTTAATCTCCCTGAAGGTATCAAAGATTGTCTCCTCCTTTTCTCTAGTGATATTTGTAGATGAGGAAACTTGAAGAGACTGTCACCTTTCTGAAATTGGAGTTTCTAGAAAATATTGCTCTCCAGTTGGGGATGAGTCTAGAATATCAATGAGATTGATGACTGTTTGTTGCAGTGATTCCTTGCCCATGTCCATGTGCTTTCTGGGATTCTTCCTATATTTCAATTTGAATTTATTCATAGAAGTATAAGTTCTTGGTGATTGATCTTCTCTAGGTCTTTTCCTGGTTATTACATGTCCTTGTTCTTTTGCCTTTTATGTTTTGTCTTCAATAGTCTACTTTTCCTATTGTCTTGGAGTCTATGCACTGGAAGAAGAAATCACTTGTTCTTTAGCCTCTTGTAATGTGTCTGGCATCCAATCAATTTGGTTCATGTATTTTTCAATTGAGGCCTTTGAGTGTGAATATAGGTTGTTGACTTGTTCTCCACCCTTTTCTTGGAGATGATGCCCCATGGGTCATAGGACCATGTAAAACTGTGGGTGAATTTCATTTCCTTAAATCCCTTATCCGCCTCCTCCCCTGCTGCTCTTCTATTACAAATGAGAGGACCAACCTGGGATTTTATCCTAAATTGTGAATTTTTATTGGCTGCTACAAAATGCAATTCATTTGCATTGATCATTTGTCTGATGTATTCAAGTGCAAAGATCCTCATGTGGAGGAACATTGGCATCTTATAAGGAGCAAACTCACAGTCATATACCCTTAATTTAGTGTAATTTTTGTACAAGTACCAATCACCTATTCTTGCTTGGTTTGTCAACTACATAATTCTTCTAATTTCTTCACTAATTATGGGTTCTGCAGTCCCAGTAAGGAGGCTCATTGCTAGGTGAAGAAACATTTCTACAAATGCTTTGTAGCTGAATTCTTTAGGGTCCTTCATCGCTATTGTTGTCTAGAAAATAATAGATTGGGGTTCACCTTCCTCATTCAACTTTCTCATTGAAAACTAGAACCTATCTTCTTGAAAATAAACAAACATATATACCAAAACCGAAAAGTATTTGAAGACTTCCTCTATGAAGAAATTGAAAAACTGCTCATGGATGACATCTGCAGAAATTGATTGAAATTGAAAAGGAGAGAGGGCTTGGATTCTGTTGATAAAATAGATAGAAAACCTATGATAGCTTCATTAAGTCATTGATCTGAATAATAGCCAAGTAAATAAGAAAGAATAGTGACAATGTGTCTGGTTCTGTTAGAGAAAATAGAGGAGGAATAAGGAGGATTCTTATTTGGCAGAGGTGTTTGCTAAGTCATGAAGAGTTCTAAGGTTTTAGCTCTCTCAGAAAAATATAGCTTCTGATACATTTCAGTAAGAATCTCATGGGAAAAGGGAGTAGTTCCTTCAATAACAGGATCCATCTTATTTGGCAGAGGTGTTTGTTAAGTCATGAAGAGTTCTAGGGTTTTAGATCTCTTAGAAAAATATAGCTTCTGATACATTTCAGTAAGAATCTCATGGGAAAAGGGAGTAGTTCCTTCAATAACAAGATCCAACATCATTTGCATAATAGACTTGGCATCAATGGTAAACAATATATGTCCTATTGGGGCCATCACAACCCTTTGTTGTGGATTTCAGCATGAGTGGCATTTCCTGATCAATTTTGGGCAACTGTGGGTATTAGGGAAGATATAGAAAGGTAAATTAGTGTCCCAGAGGCCTATGTCATCTACTTCACCCACAAATTTATCCTCCCACCAGCTGTATATGTCAGTTAAATCAAACTCTGAGAGTGTTTCATGAATCTTAAAATCTCTGTCTTCCAGTGGTATGTGATCCAAATCCAATGGTGGATGGACCATTGGGTTAAATACCTCCTGTTCCTTTTTCTTGGGTGCCATGTATGTCTTCTATAAAAACCTTTGAAAACAGAACTATGTTGATTTTGCAGTAGAACTACAACAAAAAGGGATGAGAAGAAATGGGAATTCAGTGAGGGAGAAAGAAAAGAGATGAATTAGAAGTGGGATTCGAGAAGGGGAATACTTTGTAATTGTAGAAAAATGAAGCTTTCTATGACTGTAATGTTGTTTCAGTATGTTCACTGCGTTCTCTATGCATGCATGAATGGAATTGAATTGTACCTGTAAATAGCAAGATCACATAAAAAATTTGTAAATGGATATGAGATGGTGCATTTGTAGATTTTGAGGTGTTTGACATTGGCTTGGATTAACATTGGTGCAGGTTTGTTGGATAACGGTCCAGCCAATTGAATGCATAATGGAGAGAATGGAGGTGATATGGATGGGACAGGATGGTGTCGTGAGGTGGTAGGAGTGAGAAATGGTTAGAACGGGGAGGCGGTTTAGTTGAAGGAATAAACCATTTTTCAGGGGGACCTGAGAGTGGTAAGAGGTATGAGAGGGGGGGTACAAAATCATGAGAGTGTGACACATTAGTGGTTTAAAACCACTGATTTTGGAGCCCCCCCCCCCCCCGAGATTAATTTTCGGGGTGTGAGGGGGGGGCGAAAATGCGTATTGGTTGTTAGATCATATGGAGTAAGCATAGATTAGGTGAGAGATGGGGGTGGGTAAAGTTGGATGTGATAGGTAAGTGAGTGGTGGGGTAGGGAAATAAAAGGTGGGGTGGACTATAGGGATATAGGGTATAGAATAAGGTTAGGGAAAATGATATTAGACATTTTCCCCCCTTTTGGCTTCTTTTCCTGACATTGGAAAAAATACATTGAGTTATATTATCAAACCTTAAAGAGCTTATCACGTTATTTTTTCCTTTATAAAATTTTCTCAATCTACCTACCCTTATTTTCTAATCTAGCATTTTTTCTTTTTTTTATTTGCAGGGTGCATTTGGACTTGTAGACCTATTCACTACTTATTTCTCCCATTGGTCCAAATTAAATCGCTGAACCAATTTTATTTCTACCTAGCTACTAATTTGCCAAGATTAAACTATTTTGAAGATCTTTATTTTCTACCCTATCAACAGAAATTGAAATTTGTTCAATCATGCTTAGACTGTATGATTTGAACAACATTTGGGGTTTTCTTTTTCTTCTTATTTTTTCTCTCTCCTTTTTTTTTATATACCTGCTTTTCACTTTTTTTTATGAAATCAATTGAATATTGGAATCTGTGAACAATTTGAAATCTGCAAACTGTGAAATTCTTAAACACCTTGAGATCCTATAAATTATAGGACCCTAATAGTGGCTCCAGATGGGGATGGAACTTCTCAGCCTGAAGTGTCAAGAAAACTTGACTAGTAGCCTTGAATCCTTCAAATCTGCATTATCTTTAATCTAATATCTTTTTTTCAAATGAATAACCCAACTAAAAACCTAAAATACTTTGATATTTACAATGGAATGAGGAAATCTATGTACTCAAGAAAAGTAATGCTTCAACATCCTACCATTGACAGGACCTCCTGACAATTCTGTTCCATCTAACTCTTTGAGGAAAAATGCATTATTCCCTCTAAAAGAAGAAATAATATATGGGCCTTTCCAAAGATTTCCAAATTTACCATGTTTCCCTTTGTCTTCTCTTCTTGAGTCCCATTTTAGCACTTTATCTCCCAGGTTGAAATCATCAACTTTGGTTCTTTTGTTCAAAATCTTCTTTATGTTTTCCTGGACAACCTAAGTTCTATTGTATACCTCTTCTCTGGACTGTTGCAATTGAATTGTCTGATATATCCTTCTTTGTATATCATTTGGTTCAGTTTGTACCTCCTGAATGATCTTCATAACTGGTACTCCCATGGAAGAAGGGAAAACTGCATCTATTCCATAAACCAGTTGAAATGGGGACATGTCAATGGATTTCTTTGTAATCAATCTATTAGCCCCTAATCCATAGATCAATTTGTTGTGCCATGACTTTTTATTATCCTCCAGAATCTTCTTAATGATGTTTACCAAACTCTTGTTGGAAGCCATTACCTTGAGGGTAATAAGCCGTTGAATGAACCAAAGAAATATGGCACTTATGGAAAAAATCCACCATCTTTTTTTATTTTAAAGCTATAGGATTATCAGTGACCAGTTTCCTAGGACATCCAAGTCTAGAAAGGATATTGGTTTCAAGGAATTTTATAATAACATAATCACTAGCAGCTCTGGAAGGGATGGCTTCTATCCATTTGGTGAAGTAGTTTGTAGTTGTTAGGATCCATTTGTGTTGGGCAGAGGATGGAGGATGAATTTCACCAATGAAATCCAATACCCATTATTGTAAAGGCTTTCAACAGAGATGGGTTTTAGGGGAAAAGGTAGCAATTTTGTCTTCCATTCGAAAATTTGGCATTTATGGCAAGTAGTCACCATCTTATGGATGTTTGGGAAAAGCGTAGGCCAATAGTAACCTACTCTAAGGATCTTATTAGCAGTTGTCTTCCAATAAATATGGCCTCCACAATCACCTTCATGAAATTCTTGCATACCTTTGTTAGCCTCATCTTTTAACAAACATTTCAGTAAGACACCTCCAACATCTTTCCAATACAATGTATTATCAACAATGCAAAATTTGACTGCTTTTAATTTAAGAAATCTAGCCTTTGTTTTGGATAATCGAGGAGGAGAATTTAAATTGAACATAACATATAAAAGGTCTGCATACCAGGTGGAATTTAGATATGCCTCGTCTATTGGTGGAGTCACTAGTTCCTCAAGATCGTCCAGAGCAAATACCATGTTGATATCTAATGCATTGAAATTTGATTCAGCCATCAATTTGGCTAATCCCTGTCCTTTGATCAACTTGGTGGGCTTCATTTCTATATCATATTCTAGAATCACAACTATCCATTTGCCTCTCGTCCCATCAGGTCCATTTTGTGTGAGAATATATTTGACAATTATATTAGGCACGTAAGAAATGATATGAGAATGTAAAATGTAAACCCTGAAACCTTTTATTGCTTTAAATAGAGAAAATTCCTATCTTTCCATGATATTTTATTTTAAAGAAGCATATCTTAGAGCTTTGCTAAAGAAAGCTATTTGTTGTTCATGTCCTTCCTTGTTTTTCTGTAATAGCAGAAAAACAATAATATGTTCAGATGCAAAATTAAAGATACTAAAATCTTTAGTGAAATCTGGGTTGATTAAAGATGGAGATTCTATTAATGCATGCTTAACTAGATCAAAATATTGTTTGGCTTCAACGTTCAATGTAATTTCTATGTCTTTCTTGAGCATGTTTGTTATATTTATGAATAGCTTATCAAGATTTGGTATAAATATTCTCAAAAAAATTAATTTTCCAATAAAAGATTGAAGTTCTTTCATGTTTCTTGGATGACTGATTTTAAGGATACCTTCAATCCTACTGGGGTCAATTCTAATTCCATATTTAGAGATGATATGGCCTAAAATTTTTCCTTATTCAAGACCAAACAATGTTTTCTTGGCATTAAGGAAGAGACCAAATTTTTTGCATTTTTCAAATACTTTTCTTAGATGTGTTAGGTGTTCTTCATCAGTCTTTGAAAATATAGTGATGTCATCAAGATAAATCACGATGAAATGTCCAATTTCACCTGAAAAAGAAATGTCCATTGCTCTCTAGAAATTAGCACCTACATTCATTAATCCGAAGGGAATTTTTACATACATGAAATTTTCCCAAGGAGTAGTAAAAGCAGTTTTATCTTGATCATCAAGATGTACCAAAACTTGATTATACCCTGAAAAACCATCTAACAAGGAAATCCTACTAGAACCCACTACCCCTTGCAGTATGTAATCCATCTTTGGTAAGGAATAATTGTATTTAAGGGAAACCTTGTTTAAATTCCTAAAGTCAATGCACAATATTATTTCACCATTTTTCTTCCTTGTAGGCACAATATTGGATACCCATTTAGAATATCTAATTGGGACTATGATCTTAGCCTCATACATTTTCTTGATTTCCTTTTCCACCAAAAGGCATTAGGAAAAGGTTTATCCTACAAATTTCTATTTGAATGGTTTTTGGTCTTCTCTGATTGGAATTTCATGTTGTATAATGCTAGTATCATAAGCTTTTAAATCCTCATAACTCCAGGAAAACACATCTACAAATTCTTTGAACAACGCTATATACTTTTGTTTAGCCATGTGAGGCAGGATTTTGACAATTTTATTATTTTGGGGTTCAGTTCACTTCCTATGTTGCATTCCTCAATTTTTGTTCCTGTTGGTTCCGTTTTTGGCTTTCTAGAAACATCACTAAAGTCAAACAACTCTTCCAAAGGGACAAGCCCTCTAGGTAAAACATTATCTTTGACTTGTAGTACTTTGAATTCTTCTTTTTCTGGATCTTTATGTATTTCAGTTTTATGTACAGTCTGATTTACAAATTTTTTTCCATGAGAAATAGTAGGTTGATTTATACTATTATGTACATCAGTTTGTCTGTCTAGTTCATATTCCATAACTATGTTCCTATCCTCAAATTCATCCTTTGATTGTAGAAAAATCTCAATCTATTTATCACTTCCAAAAACTTGTCAGTATCTCATGTTATCAGGCACTGTAGGATGATGCTTCACTTCAACTCTATATTGTTTATTTGGTTGAGGTAATTTGCAAGTGTTGGCTGAAAAAGCCAATCCATTTTCTAGGGCATTTTGGAGCCTAGGGATCACAACAAGGTCATACTCTTCAAAGGCTTTAAGAAAATCAATCACAACATTTCGATATTATCTCAAGCTAGGATGTTTTGCATAGTATTGACCTTTAATTTGTTTGATGATGGGTTCAGAGTCTCCCTATATAAAAATTCTTTTAGCACCTACCCTTTTAAGCAATTTCAAGCCCAAGAGTAATGCCTCGTATTCTGCTATGTTGTTTGTACACAGAAAATTCAATTTGTAGGAATGACCTTCAGCCTGGTTATTTTTTGAATTATACATCGAGACTCTTGCTCCTACACCTGTTTTACCACATGAGCCATCAAAAGTCATATTTTAGAGAGGTTTTGTTTCAGGGTCCAGCTGGATAATGGGTGTTTGAGTGTCAAGTCCTTCACTGACATCATTTTCTGCCTACTTGACCTATGTATCTATGTCTCCATAATTTTCATTGTACAATATGAAAGAATCAAGATCATTATAGACAGAGTAGATGGGATAGTTGTCTGGCCTTTCTTGGCTACTCACCATGTATTTCATTAAGGTTTCTCTATATAGTCTCCTTGGTTCACCAAATACTGGTATTGTGGCATATGTCATATCCATTTGGAGTGTCTCTTGTAACTTAGCTCCCCAAGATATTGATAATAGCATACCATACTTAGGAGGAATGTTTTATACTACTATATCCATCACTAAACTTTTTTTTGGTATCTGGGCTAGCATGAAACGAAGGTCCTTAATGAGACCTAGACATCTAACCTTGCTAGAATCAAATGGTTATAGATCTTTGTATGGTCTAGTGATTTCAAGTCCAAGTTTTTCCATAAAAACCTTTGGCATGAGATTATGTGATGCACCTCAATCCAAGATTGCATTATGAAGGATCTTGTCATGAATATTAAGGCTGACATAAAATGGAGGAACACCCCCTTCTTGAGGCTTTCCATCAAATTATGGTCCAAAAAAAAGTTCAGCCTGGTCATCGTTCAAATTCACTGTATCAATGTTTTCTCCTATGTTGAGTACCTTTAGAACATGGGACCTATATATATTTTTGTTTACCAGTTCAGTAAGAGGAATAGAGATCTTGAGTTTAGAAATTTCATTCTTGATACTGAAGGGTGCTTGATTTTTAAGAAAATTTGAGAAATCAGTCCTTTTGGACACAACATTTGTTATGAGTTCTATTTCATGACTTGTAGTAGGCATTCTAGATTGGACAGATTTTGTTGAGACATCAATTGTTTTCTTAGCAACAATTTATGTGTTTCTCCTTTTTGGATTGTTTTCATTTTTCTTAGAGATTTCAATTGTCTTCTTGGGATCAGGCTCTAAAGTTTTCTTGGCAGCTTTATTAGAATCCTTTTTATTTGAGTTATCATTGTGTTTCTTGCTCCTGAGATTATATTGTCTATGGAATTCTAAGATAGAATTCTCAAATCCATGTTTATAGTCATCAAATTCTTTAGATTCCAGTTCTGTTTGAGTTAATAAAAAAATTCTTGTTCTTCTTGTGTAAGAAAAACATAACTATCTTCATTGGTTCCCATTAAATTAATCTAATTTTCCTCAACTTCTTCAACTACACTTATATCTTCATCAGTATAATTTTCTTGAAATGGCAGCCTAATGTTTTGATCTAGGCCTCTTTGATCTCTTTGTCTGATTTATGGAGTGTTTCTCTTGGTGTTTGGATTTCGGTTTTGTTGGATAGGTGGGTTCTCCCTAGGAAAATTCGTATCATTTATACTTATTCTCTCCATCATTCTTTCCATAGTCCTTACTAAGGAATCAATTTTGGCTTCTGTTGCAGAAGTTGAAGCTTCTTCGTTAAAGGTTAGTTGTCTTTCAGTTCTCATCTTGGCTCTTTTAGCTTGTAAATTGGCCTCTACACTCACAAAACCTCTTTGAATTGCTTCTAGTGTTGGAGAATTTATTTCCCTAATCTGGTAAGACATATCTGTATCAAAACCATCTAGGAACTTTATCAAGGCTAAATCCTGGGGTGGTTTAAATTTATAGGTATTGTTGAATCTAGCACAATAGTCCTATACACTTTCACCTACCTCCCTTTTAATATTTTCATATTCTAATAGAATCTGGAAAGGATTGTTCTTGACTTCCCATCAATTAAGAAAGGTTTGGTGGAAAGTAGAGAGATCATTTATACTATTTGCAGGCAAATACTTAAAACATTTTATGACTTCTCCTCCTAAACTTTGAGCAAACATTCTGAACTTTCATAATCTACCTCTTATAGGTCAAAACAATCATTCATTTTATCCATATGTTGTTGGGTTGTTAAAGGACCTATCCCATCAAAAGTGTGATATTGGATTAATAGTCTTGTGGCATATTAGCCAATGGGGCTGGTAACACCAAAGGAGCATACTTGATAGCCATGATTGGTGGTGGTGGTGGAGGAAACTCACCTAGGTTGTATATCAGTGATGCTCAGGAACATTAAAAATTTAACAATTCTATCGGATGAAATGATGGATAAATGGAGGATGTGCAGCACCTTTAAGCCAGATAACCACTTCTACTATGATTGACCCCAGACATGGGTGAACACCCCCAGACTACAAGGCTTTTA
>APFE030328802.1:894-19659 GCA_000404065.3 Pinus taeda
TCTGCGAGATCGATTCTGGTGGTGAAAGAAGATGGTGAGCAGCGGAAAGATAGAGATTGAGAAGTTCAATGGTCAGGTTTTGAGTTGTGGAACTCAAGATGGAGGATCTGTTGGTGGATAAAGATCAGTGGATCGCGGTAGATCTGGGTACTAAACCAACGGGAGTGACCGATGAAGAATGGAAGAAGTTGGGTCGGAAGGCCAAGAGCACAATACGATTGTGTGTCTCAGATTCAGTATTGTTGAATGTATCAGGGGAAGCTACGGCGAAGGCTTTATGGGACAAGTTAGGGACTTTGTACCAATCTAAGTCTCTGGTGAATAAACTATTCCTGCGGAAAAGGCTGTATAACCTGAGGATGAAAGATGGAGACTCGGTGACAGAGCATTTGAATGCGTTTAATACTGTGGTAAGTCAGTTATCATCTATTGATATTAAAAATTCAGATGGAAGATAGGTGCATCAGTCATTGTGGTTATCTCCCCGGAATTCATGGGCATAGTCTGGATACTCCAATAGGTAGCCAATGCAATCTGTGCCACTTGATGAAATAGTCTCAGCCTTGCTGACGGAGGAGATGAGGTGGAAAAATATGGACAACCAGAATGGTGATGCCTTGTTTGTACGAGGACGGTCCCAGAACAGAAACAAAAATAAGTCATCGAGTGGAGATCTAAATCTAGAGGGAGATCTAAATCTCCAGGAAAACCTACAAAGGTGGTGTGCTGGAAATGCGGAAAGGAAGGGCACTTCAGAAGGGAGTGTAAATCTAAAGCTCCTGATAAAGGAAAGGGATCTGATGATGCTGCTTCTGCAGAGGCGAAAACCACCTCAGATGAAGGTGGGGATGTGTACTTGGCTTCTTCAAGTACACATGTAGATCATGAGGCATGGTTGATTGACTCAGGTGCATCCTTTCACTTCACTCCCCATAGAGAGTGGTTCTGCGAGTATGAGAAATATGATGGTGGTGATGTCTTCTGAGGAGATGATAGGAAGGCTAGAATTATTGGTCGTGGAAAAGTAAAGTTGAAGTTGCAAGGTGGAAGGGTTAGAACCCTGCCGGGTGTTCTGCATATTCCTACGTTGGCCAAAAATCTGATTTCTGTAAGCAAGTTGGATGATGCAGGTGTGAAGACAGTGTTTGAGAAGGATACCTACAAGATGGTTTGAGGAGCACTAGTATTGATGCGGGGAGTTAGGACTAGAACTCTCTACAAGCTGCAAGGTAGCACTGTTGTTGACGGGTGCAATAGTTCCATGGTTCCTGAAAATGGAGAAAATCTAGTGGTCTCTAGAGAGAAGACCATGTTGTGGCATCAAAGGCTTGGACATATTGGAGAGAAGGGCCTTCGAATACTTCATGGTAAAGGTATGGTAGAAGGTATGGTAGAAGGTATGAGTAATAGCTCTCTGGATTTTGATTTCTGTGAAAATTGTGTATATGGGAAGCAGAATCGGGTGAGTTTCCCCTCTAGTGGTAAGAGGACGAAACAAATATTAGAGCTTGTGCACAGTGATGTGTTTGGACCTGTGAAAGTTCCATCACTAGGTAAGTCTGTGTACTATGTATCATTTATAGATGACTTCTCAAGGAATACATGGATATATTTCCTTAAGAAGAAATCTGAGTCTTTGACAGGTTTAAAGAATTTAAGGGTCTGGTGGAAAATCAGACAGAGAAGAAGATAAAGGTACTGAGGACAGATAATGGTGGAGAATTCTGCAGCAAGGAATTTGAAGAATTTTGTAAGAAGTGTGGTATAGCACGGCAGAAGACTAATCCATATACACCTCAGCAAAATGGAGTCGCAGAAAGAATGAACAAGACGTTGATGGAAAGGGCAAGAAGCATGCTCAGTGGTGCCAGGTTAGGACAGGAATTCTGGGCAGAGGCGGTGGGTACTGCATGTTACTTGGTCAACAAGTCACCTTCATCAGCGTTGGAGGATAAGACTCCACAAGAGGTATGGACTGGTAAGAAACCCTCTCTTTGACATCTGAGGGTTTTGGATGTGATGCAAATGTACATGTTCCAAAGGAGAAACGAACCAAGTTGGATAGTAAATCTGAAAAGTGCATCTTTATTGGGTATAAGGATGGTTTAAAGGGTTATAACCTTTGGAACCCAGTCACAGGGAAGGTTGTGTACAACCGAGATGTGGTGTTCAGAGAGGTGAAAGATGTTATTAAACTTGAAGTTCAACGAAAGGAACTTGAGAAAATAGAGTTTGAGCTAAAGGAGGAAGAATTAGACTCTATAGCAGAGGAGGAATCAGAAGATGAAGAGCCACAAACTCTGGCTATGAGGAGATAGAAAAGGCACATATACACGCTGGTTCGACATTTCAAAAGGGCGTATAGCAGGTTTGTCTTGATAAAAATGTGTATGCACACAGGTTTGTCACATTGAAGTAGCGTACACCTCATAGAATATGCTTTAGCTACTTCTGATTGTTGTTGCAGTGTTCTGGGTTCTGGCTTGGGTTGTGGTCACTGTTGCTGTATTCTGGTTACAACATTCAGAGAAGTGATTGTTTGATTCAGTTTTGGTTGGTGCAAAGGAGATTGGTTGATGCAGATATATTTGACGTTTGATTGATGTTATTGATGGATCCAATCTGAAAATTTATGAAATGTGGTCCTTGGAAGAAAAGAGAAGGTTGTAGCCTTCTGTAGGTCAGCACCTACGTACTAGTACATCAGCTAGTACAAGATATAGGGGGTTGTAGATCCCTTCCAAGACAAGCTGGAGAACGAGAGAAGGTTGTAGCCTTCTATATGTAGAAGCCTGCATCCTGGTATAAGACTTCACCAGTACAAAATATTGTAAAAGGAAGTTTCTTATTAAAATAAAGATAGAGATGATTGTAGCAGGTGGTTTTCACCCACATTGGGTTTCCACCTTATATTCTGTGTTCATGTGTGTGACTGTCTGTTCTATTTTTACTGCTCCTAGTTACTGTTTATATGGTTCTAATGCACAAATTAAAGATCAACTTATGAAGAATTAACTAAATTATAAGTTTACAGGGTATACATTAGTTGCCTTATATACATTTGTGTATACACGCAAGTTTCATTAACTGAAGTAACGTATATGAATCAGAATATGGAAATGAAATATTATTGACATGCTAATACTGATTCACCCCCCTTCTCAGTATTATTTCCAACAATTGGTATCAGAGTAGGTCCTTCAGAAGAAGCTTGATCGCTTGAAGGAAGATAAATCATCATGAGTACCTACGAAAGAGAGGGATCCATTAGACCACCAATCTTTGATGGGAACAACTTCATCCATTGGAAGGTAAGAACCACAACCTATCTTCAATCTCTTGGAAGAGATGTTTTGGAAATCGTGGAAGGAGGATACACATTTCCATTAGCAATTCCTACAGATACGACAGGTAAAAAGCAGTATGAAACAAATGGCAAGGCTGTCAATACATTATTGGGGAGTCTGTCACAATAAGAATTTGTCAAGGTTATGCAGCTCAAAACCGCCAAAGAAATATGGGACAAGATTGTTCTAAGCTATGAAGGAGACGATTAGGTAAAACGTGCAAAACTACAATCTCTCATAATTCAATATGAAACTCTCAAAATGCACAATGATGAAAGTATAGCTAATTAATTCTTATGTATAGATGAGATTGTTAATCCCATGAAAAAATTGGGTGAAGAGATAAAATAAGTTACTGTAGTTGAAAAGGTTTTAAGATCCTTCTCTTTTAAGTTTGAATCAAAAGTTTCTGCCATAGAGGAAAAGCAGAATCTTAAGAGTATTACTATGATACAGTTGCACGGAATCCTAACTGCTTTCGAAATGAGAAAAGGGGGTCCATCAGATATGAGAGAAGCCGCATTCAAAGCTTCAGGAAGAGAAGAACTCAATGAATCAGGACATATTTCAGAAGGTGAGGAAGAAGCAAACTTTGTCAAAAACCTTCAACGGGGTTCTGGAAGATTAAGAGGTAAGATACCTTTCAAATGCTTTACTTGTGGAAGAGTCGGTCATTATGTGGCCAAATGTCCTCATAAAGATAAGCTTGATAAAGGTAAGGAATCAGCAAAATGGAATAGAAAACAAAATGTAAGTAAGAAGAGCTATTATACGCATGAAGATAGCGTTGGTTTATCAAATAGTGATGAAGATGAACATGGTAATGACTATAGATTCTGATGGATTTTGAAGATGATGATTTCTTAGATGCTTTAGATGAAGATGGTCTTTATGAAGAAATTTCTAAACTTAAAATTTGTTTAGAAGAAAAGAATATGATTATAGATACTCTGACATTCCAACTTGCTGGAAGGGAAAAACACAATGAAAAATTAGAACGTGAAATTGTGGGTCTAAGAAAAGATATTGAGAAAACAAAAGCTCTCAATCTCAGATTTGCTAAAGGATTAGAAAATTTAGATGAAATTATCAAAGCGCAGCGTTCTCCTCTGATAAAGACAGGTCTTGGATATACTGAAGAAGCATCTCAAGCACATAAGCCATCAACCTCCAAAAGCTATCTTGATGTAGCAAGGAGAAGTGAACAGTTTGACAATTGTTAGCAAAGGCATAAAGCAGATCACCAGGTAAATCAGGTTCAATCTACTTCAAGGATGAACAGAAGCTACAACCAACCTCAGGTAAATCATACTCAATTTGCTTCAAGAATGAATGTCAATGAAAACTACAATCACCAGGTCAGTAGGTTCGACAATCACATAAATTTCTTTCATGGCCAATGTTTTTCATGTCATAACTATGGACACAAAGCTGCTCAATGTGTTGCTTACAAGACCATCATGACTAGAGAAGCACGAAATCAAAGGAATGTGATTGGGATCATGAAAAGGACCTACAATAACTTTTTTGCTATTGAAAATGAAATAGAATGCTCTATTTGTAACAACTTTGGTCATGAAGACTCTAAATGCAAGAGTAAATTTTGGCAAACATCTCAGAGGGAGCAAACTTCATTAGGTCCCAAAACCTGGAGAACCGCAAATAGAAAGCTATGGTATAGCCTTGTATGCAGAAGGACAAGAAAATCAGTGGTACATCGATAGTGGATGCTCGAAACACATGACAGGGGATAAAGAAAAGGTTAAAGCTCGGAACGTTATGTATGTTGATGATCTAAAGCATAATCTATTGACTTTCAGTCAAATGTGTGATCAAGGAAATGAGGTAGTATTTCGATCAAATGGACGTGTTGTTCGTGAGCTTGATACAGGAGAAACAATGATTAAAGGTATAAGAACTCCAAATAACCTATACATACTCAAGGGAGGACAACAACAGTGCTACATAAGCAAAAATGATGAACACTGGCTATGGCACAGAATATTGGGGCATCTAAGCTTCTCTCAAATAAGAAAATCATGCAGATACAAGGCATGGAGTATTAAGCAGGTTTATGTCAAAACCAGGAAAGGAGCATTGGACAACAGTGAAGCAGGTTTTCAGGTATTTGTGTGGCACTAGTGATTATGGTCTGTGCTACCAAGGAAGACTACGATTGGACAAAGTGTTGGATATTCGTGGCTTTGTTGATGCAAACTGGGTTGGAGATCTAGATCAAAGAAGATCTACAAGTGGGTATGTGTTTAACCTATTTGGAGGGTGCAGTCAGTTGGATGAGTAAGAAACAATCTATAGTGGCATTATCAACTACAGAGGTAGAATACATGGCAGCCACTCATGCAAGCAAGGAAGCAGTTTGCTTGTAGAGATTGTGTTCAAGTATGGGGTTAGTACAGGAAGCTATAAGGATAGATTGTGACAGCCAAAGTGCAATTTTCTTGGTAAAGAACCCTGCAAATCATTGAAATACAAAGCACATTGATGTTCAATATCACTTTGTGAGGGATATGATAGAAGACAAAAAGGTGTTGCTGGTAAAGGTGGACACTTTGAAGAATACTACAGATGCGTTGACAAAATCTGTGAGCTCTGAGAAGTTCTCTTGGTGTAGAGAAACAATGGGCATTTCAGGACTGGAAAAATGACTAAGCTATTCTGTGGCCCCCTGTGGAAAGAAAACAACAAGTGGGAGAATGTTGGGTTGTGTTATATTCTTTCCACATTGTTAATAGGGGGTTTGAGGGGTACTCGTAACCCCACTTTATGGGGTCCCCTATGTTAGGTTGGGCAGACCCACCTATGGTTTTGTGCATGAATTTTACACATGTTTTTTGGACGTGATGGTTTTTTGGTCCATGGTATTGGATGCAATGGTTTTCGGTCCATGGTACTGGATGCTTCGGCATGTATAAATATGTATTATAAAATTGAAAGGAACATAATGAAAAATCAAGCTGGTAGTCCTGGTTTTGGGATCCAATGGGAAAATCTCTGTGTATATGTGTTTTATGTGTTATGCTCTTGCATTGTTTATTTTTTTGTGTTTCAGAATTCGTATGCAGGTAATTTCTATACGGGGTTAAAACCTACATATCACTGAATGTATGTGAGGTGAGTAGGATGCAAGCTTTGACCAAGGGTGACTAGGGACTGTGGTCAAGTAATTGACATAAAAATATGAGTGAGAACCCTTTTCAAAAAGAATATTTGTATGATTAGAAAAATAATCTTAAAAGTGGTTTTGGGTGCACAAGCATTGAGACGGGTTCCCTAATTATATGGTGTCTTTATTAATGATGAAAATGGGTATCTATAGAGGGTGGGGTCCCCATTGGCTAGTGTTTGTGTGAGGTGAATGAAATGGTTGTGTTAGTGCAAATGGCCTAATGCAATGTGGAGGGATGGTAGGCCACATGTGGAATGTGGTGCTGCATTCATGATAATCTAAAACTAATGATGGCCCAGAAGGAGGTGGTAAGTAAGAATATGAAGAAGATAAATTTATCTTAGCTTCAAATGTCATGCAAATGAATGGTTTCTAGGATGGATAAAATGGTCATGGATGTTGGTAGTCTGATGAGAATGACTAAATGCGGTAATCCATGTAGGTAAAAGCTCTATCGACCAATATAAAATCTTACTAGGTACAAGTAAAAGGTGATGGTAAATGTGGCTGAGATGGTGGACCATATGATTAAATTAGGAGAAATGATGTTAGGATATTCAACATTTTGGAAGAAACCTATCATGCTAGTGGAGAATGATAACTTAATTGTTGATTGGTGTATGGGAGGTCCTAGTTTGATGTAGAAGCTAAAAATGACCTACAAGTTCAAAACTAAACCCCTAAGTCAAAGAATATTCATAAAATAATATGACTATAACTATACTTATCTTCATTTTAAATCATACTTGCAATGTACGAATTCATTCTTTCTATGAACCTTATTTATCTTAGTTTGTTAACTCACACCATCAAAGTTTTGGAATTTCCATTCTCTTAGGATGTCACTAAGATGTGGGATCTTTCCTCCAGTCAATGGGTTTTGTATTGATTCCCATGGTTACATGAATAATTCTTTCAAATTTCCATATTGTTGAAGGGGTATACACATGTCCTTTGTTTCCTAACTTTTTTAATTTGCATCTCATATTTTCACTCACATTCCTTATCTATTTTTACTACTAAGTTCTTGAGGATTTGGTTAAGATTTCAATCTAATATATACAAGTTCTTGATTAGAGGTTTATATTTACAACCCTTATGTTGCAATGAATCATGCAAGGAGATATTGCTCCATGATCTTGTGCCTGAATAGGATCACTAGATATCAAAAGGAAAAATGACTAATGGATAGATATATCAATCCCAACCCAATGCTCACACATGCAACATACAAAAATTTCTAGATGCTATAATGAATTAGAATTCACCTGACCTCCTCGCAAGTTAGTGAAGCCTTTTGAGTTCGTTGCAAAATCCCAGTGCTCCACCTAAATGATATGCTTCATCCACACTCGATCTCAATACATGTACACAACCACAGACACTCAAGGACAATAAGAAATCTTCCTTGGAAGATAATAAGCTCAAAAAATCATAGAAATAGTAAACATTATTTCTGCAAGCATGTAAATACAGGGAAGGAACATGAATTTCTATTAATCCAAAATGGAATTACAACAAGTGCATACTGTCCAACAAATGAGATCATCTCCTCAAGCTTTTAGTATGATCTCCTTTCCTAATACAGTAGATCTCTTGCACTATAGTGTCGATCCTTAGATCACACCCCCTTTCCTCTTAGTGAGAGTATATAAGCTCATTATATCCTCCAGGAGAATGTATCTAGACACCTAGGGGCTTGTGAAGTTGGGAAAATTCTACAATAATGGATCCCTAGCCAACTCATACATAAGTGGGTCAACTTGATCTCCTTGGGAATGACAAACTCTAGAAACCTTTTTCAAAATTATGATATATTTCTCAGTTTTCTCAATTAGGAAATAATTATTATCTCATAATTATAATATTTTGTAAAAATAATTATGAGAAATTTCTCAATTATGTAATTTCACCCTTTTAATATGGGATAAATATCACATAAGTAAAATAAAAGGTGAAAGGGAATGCATTCTATCCAAAAAATTGAGGTAAGTTGATATTGGATTTCTCCCACTATGATGGAGTGGAAAATAGGGTTATAATAGATGCCCCCTAATGCATGAGGCCAGTAGAGAAATCGATGGCTGAAATGTATTACAATAATATTCAAAGCATAAAATGGGAGGAAGAAGCCTAGACTACAAAGCTTGGTTGGAGGAACTTAAGTGCTGAAGTCTCAATTCTATTGATAACATCCCTGAGATGGGCATACCCATGCTTGGTGATAAAGATACTAAACATGGCCACCATAAAATACATTGTGGATCCATGACATGAAATTCTATAACATGGCCATGAAGACATATAGAGTGGATCCATGTGACTCAATAGATAGAGCATAGCCACTAGAAAATACAATGTGAATCTATGTCACTGTATACATTAGTAGGACTATGGACACATGAAAGACAAAGAAGTGTCACAGATAGCCTTCCAAGTACATAAATGATACATAACTCTAATGCAGCCTAGGAAGGGTGCCATATAAGAGTGAGATGTCCCTAACCCAAGGTTTTCAACAAAATTCCAATGGTACAAATCTACATCATGCAAATTCATGAATTGATGTCAAACATGATAGAAACCACTTGATTTACCAATGAGGTAAACCAATAATAAGTGCGAGGGAATCCACCAATGTGGAAAATGGATCCCAAGGTACTAGTACATTGTACTAAGTGTGAATAAATGAGCTGATTTCAAACACCAGTGAACTTGACAAACATGATCCAATGATGTAAACCCATTCTCGATCGCGAGGAAGCCTACTAGTTAGGGATGCAAGCTCTAAGTTATTACCAGTTCTTATCTCAATCTCTTGGATAATGAGATGAAGTCAACAGGAGAAGGTCCATTGAAGGAGGGCCTTCATGTATCATGCATCAATCAACATGGAATGGACTAGGATGATGTGATGTATGGATGAATTCATGAAGAAATGAAGTACATCTGACAAAAGGATCACTGACTCAAAAAGGTCAATAGGCTACTATATATGGCCAACAGGGCTTAGAATTTCCTTGAACACATAGTGACGCACCACAAAAGTGACTTGGCAGTATGAATAATGAGCACCAGATGATATCATGCAAAAAAACAGGGGGTATCGATTGATGTTCCACATGACTGGAAGAGTAACCAATTGGAGTAGTAGTCAGCTTCACATATAAGGTACAACTCTTAGGTAAGCTAAAACACAATTGTGAGATAATGAAACAGACAAGTGCAATGTTCAAGGGCGATGCAAAGGATGTTTTTGTTTGATGACTAATGGAATAAATTTTTCCTCCTTTCTCTTTTTATAAGTTCCTTTTTGGTAAAGTTCTCCCCCAAGCTCAAACAAGAGAGAAATGTATACATGGGAGAACCTCATAACCATAGTAGACTAGGGTATTCCTTTTTTGTAACTAGTCTATCCCAGTCTGGAAAAGGGTTAAAATTTTACTGGGTAGATGACCCTTCATGTAATTTAATGAGTGTGAAGGATACTTCTAAGTTAAGGAGTCTAAAAAGAGATTAAAGGAAACTCCTCTTGGAGGAACGAGTGGTATAAAGGATAGAAAACAATTTCGGTCATGATGGATCTAATCATGAAATAAAGAAGGCAAGAGTCCAGCTAATAGGATCACTCATCACAAGTGAAAGAAGATGATAGGCCAAGCAATGATGATGATGGAATGAAGAAACCAATGCTCATTGTGCAAAAATACTGTGATAAAAAGTGGCAACCACAAGGTATAAAATGTGGAATCCTCTTGAGGTATGGCCAGAAATATGATGAAGAAGAGGACATGAGGCTCAAATTCTAGATCATGGGTGGTTAGAAGGAGGAATTCCAAAAAGGTGTAAAAATGATTACATGGACACCAATACAATAGAAGGGTGCTAACTAGGGTATCCATGTCCAAGTAAGTTCTACCACCAAGCGAAAACATGTATAAAAGAGAGTGGTTAAAGTCACAACTTGATGGGGTCAGACCTAAGGCATTAATATGGAATTTACAATCAATAATGCATCATTGATGGTGATATATGACCTAACCGTGTATGTTAGGTTCAAGAGAAACACACCTAAGGTTCTATGGATGTCATAATAAAAATGCCACCCTGCCCTGTAAAAACTATTTAGAAAGACTAAACCCATGGTTAAATCTCATAATGAAAGAAATAAAACATGGATTAGGTAAAAACAAGACCATATATAGGGGGTACAGTATGCTTGTCAATAGATGGTGATGAGTTGGATAATTCATTGGCAAGTTTGGTAGTAGAATCCCGAGACTTGACTCGGTCCAAGGGTGGCACTTCCAAGGAGGAATGAGGAGTTTCCCCTTGAATTTTTCCAATATTTATGTTTCCAAGCTCTACTTGTTCCACATCAGGGAAACTAGAGGTAGGAAGAGGCATAATCTATGTAGGGTTATTAGTGGATAGCTCCATAGCCTCCAAGTTGACTGGGTAGGGAGGTTTGTCATCAAGGGTTTTATGTGGAATAGGTGGAGGGCAGCCCATGTGGGTAAAGGAACCTGGTCATATTCCATATTGGGATAGATTTTCTGATGAGCGCTAGGAGGTACTGACAGGACTGCCATAGAGGCAATCTCTTCCACAATAGGTGGCAGAGGGTGGTCACTAGCTTGATCAACTTACATAGGATCAAGTGACACCACCAAAAGATCAGGAGGTCTATGGGGTCCATAGGTGTTGGAAGATCATATGCATAGGAGCTTTATAATATGTAAAAGAAATTTCAGGTAGTGGTAATTGAGGAAATACCTCAATAAGAGATGAGATTTTAAATAAGCCTATGCCAACACTCTGATACTAAAAAGGGTTATTTCCCATGAGTGGTACTAAATTCCTCGTAGTGGAAATTTGGGCCGATGGCATGCAATAACCAAGTTTTTCAATGGTAAAAATATTTCCTTCATGAGGAAATAAAAGTACACGGAACACGGATGAGACAAATGCAATCATGGCATAGAACCAACTATGACCAAGGAGCAAGTTAGAATCTAAAGGTGCATTGATGACTTCAACATCGATATAAATGATTTTACCTCCTAGCTCAATGGAAAACTTGGGAAGGACCCCCTTAGGTAAAAAAATGTGTCCATCAAAGGCTTGAAGAGTAGTATTAGATGTGGCGAGCATGGGAGAGCCAAGAGCCTTTTAGCAGGATGCCAACATGACACAAGTGGAAAAGCCTTCATCCACCAAAGTGTGATGAATATTCTTATGGAAAATATTCACAGTAATATGAAAGGAGATCTAGTGGGAAAGTCAAAAGGAAGTCTTATCAACATTGAAGGTGATGAGGTTTGAGTCAGAAGGATCGACTGTACCAATTTTAGAAAACAAGGCCTTGTGCTGCTGAGGATAGATTTGCAAAACCTCCAAGGTAGATATGGCACAAGGAGCCGAGGCAATATATTCAACAATATTTAAGTGTTGAGAGGCCTGAGTAGAGGGATTATGTTTTTTCTTACGTATGACACCCTTGGGGGGCAATAAACAATTTCCACAGGCTTATCTAAAGTGAGAGGTCCAATGGAAGTAGGTGGAACGGGTGAGTTCTTAGAAGAAGAAATTGACTCAGGAACATCATATGAATTAGCTCATGTGGTCACATTAATATCTTATTTTCACATTAATTAGGATTGAAAACAGGCCCCTCATTTCCCCCTAGTGGAGGTTGAGGGGCTTGTGCAACCATATATTGTTGAGTTTGTGCAGGAAATGGATGAGTTAAAACAATAGGTTGTTGGGTAGATTGTAGTGGTGCAAGGAGCCTATGAACTTCATCCATCCGAGGGAATTTGGAGTAAGATGTTCACCTTGACAAATTTTACAAGGGAAATTGATCTTTCGATGATGCTCATAGGTGCCTCCTCCCTAATTCTAAGGATTTGGTTGAGATGCCTATGTAGTTTGATTTGTACCACTAGTTTTTTGGTTGTTCTTAGGTTGTGTGGAATTCACTATAAAAACATTTGTGGACAGCTCAGAAGAAGGTGCTTTAATAGAAGCAGATGCACTTGTCATGGCTTGTGATATAACAATAAAGTGCCCAAGTTGAGCTTGAAGTTGACTCACAGAATTAGAAACAAACCCAATCATACCATCAGTGTGTGGGCCAAGAGTAGGTTTTGATGGGTCAGTGGAAGGCATAGGAGCATTAGGTAGTACTTCATAAAGCATGCTCGATTGTGAATAAATCAAATCGAGTTATTGAGTAGCTAGAATATATTTCTCCTTGGTGAAGACTCAAAACATAGACACATCCTTGGCAATATGATATCTTAGAGATCGAATGAAACATGTCAGGGAGCTTGGTCCTAACCAACCTCTTGTGATGACACCACTCATGAATATGGTTAGAGATCAGGGTGGCATCATGTTGTTTAAAGATTGACAAGAGGTTGGAATCGATATCATACATTGTTGGTAGCTGGAAGTGTGTCAAGAATGTAAGATCTAGGGATGAAAAATCACTATAAGATGCGGTATCTAATTCAATGTACCATTTTGTGGCATCCCTAGTCAAAGTACATTGGAACAAGTGAAGCTTAATCGAATAATCCACTAAACAGTTGGATCAAAAGCACAAGTGGTACATGGTAATATGAGTGGATTAATTCTCCCTAGGATTTCCTTCAAATTTGGGTATGTGAGATGAAAATTTTGTTGATATAGGTGCTCAGCAAGGGTCATGCCGAATGGGGTTGTTTCTCAGCTTAGCCAAATCTGGTAAATCAAGAGAAGATATATGTGGATTATGAATTTGACTAAATGGATCATAGGTAGGAGAAGGCCCTGACCAACCTTGCAGTGCCCCCATATAAGGATTTTGATACATGGTTTGTTGGTTAAGGCATGGGCTTTCCCTGACATATGATTGTTGCGGGCTAGGATGACTAGCGAAAGGATTGTTCATCCTAGGGAATGTGCCCCTAAAGAGAAAAGGACCCCCAAGAGGTTGAATTCTTATGGGGTTGTGCCCATGAGGATAAGATGGACCAACCTATGTAGTAGAACTGACATAAGGAGAATAACCTACATTGGTGACAACACTAGAAATAGGGCTTCCTTAAGGTAAACTAGCACCTCCAGGAAAAGTACTAGTAGGTGGCATCCCTCCAAACAACAAACTATACTAGGCTTAAGACATGCTAGAAGCAATGCTTCCCCTAGGTTTACTAGGAACAACTAATGACCCCCCACTCATTTCTAGAAGTAACCACACCTAACCAAGGAACAATAATTGTTGGTTGAGAAAAATTAGATGAAAGGACTCCAAACCCTATCAGCTGACTAGGATTAATAACCATGGTTAGTTTAGATAACTCAATAGGCATCGAAACATACGAGAATTTTGTAGGAGAAATAGAGGAAACTCCTGGAATGACCCAAGAATATGTGAGAGGCATAGACAGAGGAGGAGGTATGGACCCACTAAGAGGTGGCAATAATGACCTAGAAAATGACACTATTGATGGAGAAGGTAAATATGTCTTAGAACTTGCCATAGGATAGAAAATTGACAATGGTAAAAAGGTATAAGTAGGAGTGGAATTGTCAAGGTTCAACAACAAAAGCTCAGGTCCTAGTGGATCGATCAAAGGTTGATTAGAAGGAGTAGCAGAGTTTTCTGCCAAATTTTCAATAGAAATCAAATCACTACCACAAGGATAGGTATGGGTTTCAAAACTATGTATTGATATAAATCTTCAGTACCAACATGCAATCTCCATACAAGAGTGACAATTCCACTACATTGAGGAGGAAACATGTGAAGATGATGTGACTTATGACGAATATATTCAACTAAGGTGAAAAATTATAATTTAGCACAATGATGTTAGTGCAAACACCCTAAGGCCAAGACTACTAACTCAGACCAAACAACATGCACTAGAAACGTCTTAAAATATAGTCACACGCAAACAAAAGTACAAAGAAGTTGGTATTGGGTAAGCAAACAAATATACTAGTGACCTGCTTCCCAACCTTTTTAGCTATAAACTCGATGCAAGTTTTCTTATTAATTGTGGGGCACCCTCCAAGAGGATTGAGAGACTAATATCCACCCGAGGTACAAATAAGACGACTCTGACCCTGCACCTCTGTATGAGCCCTAAAACATAGGCCACTGTGGTTAACACCAACAATAACACATCCCGGGGGGATAGTTGCAAGCCAAATTCACATGCAAGGGAAATACACTTAGCCTAGAGAGCTAAGACCAAAACCCCCTTGAGAATTTCCTTGCAAGTGGCCCCTAAGTGCTACAAAAAAAATGATAATAACACCATTTTTAATACATGCAAATTCCACAATATCATGCCACTTGAAATTAAGCGAAATAGGTCATGTCACCTTGCCCAGTAAAAGTGGGATATCGTGTTTGAACCTCTTGTTAGAAAGGCTTCCTAGAGTGCACTATTGCAAGTGGATTTATCTCCCTACCACAAGTTGCTAAGTTTATTTTGTAGTCTTGAAGCTATTAACTCACACATCTATCTCCAAGAACCTATCCTAAGCTAGTGTTGGTGTACTACTAGTAAAAGGAAAAGATGAGTCTAGTTTCTTTTATTATCACATTAATTTTAAGTGGTTGTTGTTTACACAGTTGGTATGTGGCATGAAACTTAGATGGTGTGAATGAATCTTGTTAGTAACATTGATGTAGCTATATGAAAATTCTTATTTTATCTTTGATGAATTCTAACTATATGAGGGTAATAGTTTTTCACAACACACCAATGCTTAAAATAATACACCTCTTAATAAATCCTTAAATGCAACAAATCCCAAATTTATAAATATGTTGACCCAAAAGAAAATAAAAAATAAAAAGTAACCTAAAATAGGCCAAGGAAGAGTGCCCAAGATAACACACAAAGCACGTCAAAAGCATCAAAGCTAGGAAAGCAAAATCAAAGAAGTAAACACACTCAAGCAATCAAAAAGAAATCCAAAAGTGCAAAGGGAAGGGAATGTCAACAAGCTAGCGTTGTAGCACAATGGCTCAGTAAAGGACAATGTTTTACAAAGGTCAAAATGAGACCCTAGAGGTAGGAAGGCCTAAACAAGATCAAATGAATGCGATAAGAGATAATGGAAACATACTTAAATGAACTTTTCTAGATGAAAACTACACAAAAAATCACAACACCACTAATTTTGACACAAATAACCAAGAAAAGAAAAACATCACTGGAAAAAAAATCACAAAACCACACAAAGGCTAAAAGGATCTGAAATTAGAATATGAAATGGGTTTAATTGGTGAATGAAATCAGCCAAACATAAATGAAAATGAGATCTAGAGAAAAAAGCAAAGCCTGAACCAAAGCACTCAAAATATATTCAAGAACACCTTGAAAGACACTAGTTATGGAAGACCTCAAACAAACTGATCAAAGATGGATCAAATCAGATAGAAACAATAGCTAATCAACGACAAAAACTTATAGACCCAACATATCTCCAATAGACTAAAAAGATAAGAGAATCAAATATTAAAACAAGCCAAAAACTTGTCTCAAACAAAGAAAATCCAGGTCAATGAAATCAGACAACAGAAGATAGATCTGGGCTAAAAAAATAGGAAATCAGAAAGCTAAGTCATATCCAAAGCAGAGAAAAAAGTTTCAGAGAATAAATCTAAAATTTTTGGGGTTAGAAGGCCAGTCGCACGGATCAGTCGTATAGAGAGAGAAAAGTTGCATGAATGAGAGGCCAATCTAATGACCAGAAAGTTACAGTCGCTCTAACGTAATTTTATTCCAGGGATAGGGAAAAACCTAAAAATTATGAAAAAATCATGCACAAATAGAGAAAAATATGGAATATTTAGGAAATTAAGCCATAAAAATAGTTGCAAAGAGTTGGAAAAATTCAAGGGGGTCAAAAAATTAGAATAGGAGAGAAAATATAAAAAACTCAAGGCAAAGCAGATAAGAACAAGAATTCTCTCATTGAAAGAACCAATTATGTTGCAATGAATCATGCAAGGAGTTATTGATCCATGATATTGTGCCCGAATAAGATCACCAGATAGCAAAAGGAAAAATGACTAATCGATAGATAAATCAATCCCAACCCAATGCTCACACATGCAACATACAAATAGTTCTAGGTGCTATAAATAATATGCATGGACCTCGCCTCCTCACTGGTTGGTGAAGGGTTTTGAGTTTGTTGCAGAATCCTAGTGCTCCACTAGAACGATCTGCTTTCTCCACACTCGATTTAAACACTTGCACACAACCACAAATACTCAAGGGCGACAAGAAATCTTCCTCGAAGGATAATTAGCTCAAAACATCATAGAAATAGTAAATATTATTCCTACAAGCATGTAAATACAAGGAAGGAACATGGATTTTTATTAATAAAAAATGAAAGTACAACAAATGTATATCTTCGAGAAAATCATATCATCTTCTCATTATTTTAGTATGGTCTCCTCTCTGAATACAATAGAGATCTCACGCTATAGTGTGGATACTTAGATCTTACTGTCGGCATTATGATAGAGGTATGACACAAGTGTTGTCCTTGATGGCAACTCTCTCAGATGAAAGATCACAGTATAGCGGGTAAACAACAATAATGAAGAAAGAAAGGTATACGTAGGTTCACTATATACCAAGTCATGTATACACGCAGGTTCACTATATACCAAGTCACGCATATGAAAAGGTATATGCAGGTTCACTATATACCAAGTCATGTATACATGCAGGTTCACTATATACAAAGGTGTGTATAACATACGCACGCACTTTCATAGAAGGAAAGGTGTGTACATGTCAGAAAACTACGTTTTGGTTCGTGGTATTTAGACCATGGTATTTTGGTATTGGTCCATGGCATCTGGTCCGAGGTATTGGCCCCAGGTATTGGGTCCAAGGTATCGGTCCTACGTGGTTTTGGACCATGGTATTGAGAGAGGCCTAAATCTATATAAGGAGATGAAGATCATTAGGCCAAAAGGCAAGTGTGCAAGTGATGAATATCTAATGAAGTGTGAGACCTAGTATGCTGGCTATGGCTTTGTGATGCTTTGCATGATTTGAACCAATGATACACCTATGCGGTTGATGGATCGAGATCATAAGGCTTGGAATGTATTATCATTATGTGGTTTGATCATGGATAGACTAGATCTGAGTTATTGACGCATGTTTTATTGTATAAATGTTATGATCTAGGTATGAATGATGTTTGGAATAGCTGCAAAGTTATGAGTAAATATTTGCATATCTGTACGTGGGTTCACTTTGGTAAAAGCATGTATATATTTTTCAAAATAATAACATGACTCTACAACTCAATTAAGTGAGTACAACCTTCGTATCACCAATGACTCATACATACATCAATCTCCCAACCAAGTGGGGATATACCAAATGTTTATACGTGATTGAAATAGACATTATTACATCATCCTTCCTATGCAAAGTGGGGTTACAAATTAGGTCTTTTCATGACCTTTACATCAAATGATATACATGAATTTTATAACAATGACTAGCAATCTAAATGGGACCATGATAGTCATCAACAACTATCATACACCATATATGATTTGCACCATAAGCATTTGTCACCAGCATCCAGACCTGTAACTTGCAATATCATTCTCTTGGCCAATCAACAATCATTTAGCCACATAAGCATCATCACCAAATATTTATAACCATAATGCCAACAATGCATGTGCTCCCCCTGAACCAGTTCCACCTATTCACTGTCAGATCTGATCATGCATATATCAGCAAGAAGTATCAAGGCATCATCATCATCAAGTTAGGATCAAAAGCACTTCTAAACAACATCTTATGAGTACCAACACATTTCAACACATCATCAGGAGATTGTAACCATTATCAAACAAAGAAAATGATTGACTGAATCATATCAAACCCTTTTTCTTGAGTCTGTCCCACTACCTTTCCTCAAACCAACATATACATGACTTTGCAGCTTTGAACTAGCATATACACGCGACTTGTCTTTATGAAACTTACGTATGATATTTAGAACACTGAGGTTCCACACCTTCAGCTCCCTTTGAGTCTGTCATGTCTGTATACTCTGCTATGCCACATCTTTCTGATTGTACTTCCTTTTCCTCCATATCTTTGACTGTGATGATGTTTTCTCCTTTTGGTATGGTGCCCAAAATCTTCTCCTACATTCCTTTGCTATATGTCCAAG
>APFE030328802.1:20608-36508 GCA_000404065.3 Pinus taeda
TGGTGAATCTAGCTCACAAGGTGAGGCAAGGAACTCTAATACAATATCTGAAATGCTCAACAAGAATTTAAGAGGTCAACCCCATCAACAACCAAAGAAAGAAAGTATTCAAAGAAAATCCTTTACTACTAATTATGGAAGTGATAGACGGTTATTTCCTCCAATGAATAATGTTGCATGTTTTATATGTCATAACTTTGGGCATGTTGCAGCCAGATGTAGAAGTAGAATGGTTCAAGACCATCACACAGAAAGATCATCACGTTCCAGGTACTTTAAGGGACATTTTTTTTCTTGCAATATGTTTGGTCACAAAGCCATTAACTGCTATAGAAGGAATATGAAACATATAAGATGTTATGCATGTAACAAGCTTGGACATATAGCAAAGGAATGTAGGAGAAGATTTTGGGCACCATACCAAAAAGAGAAAACATCATCATAGTCAAAGATATGGAAGAAAAAGGAAGTACAACCAGAAAGATGTGGCATAGCAGAGTATACAAACATGACAGACTCAGAGGGAGCTGAAGGTGTGGAACCTCAGTGTTCTAAATATCATATGCAAGTTTCATAAAGGCAAGTTGCATGTATACATGAGTTCAAAGCTACATAGTTGTGTATATGTTGGTTTGAGGAAAACAGTGGGACAAACTCAAGAAAAAGGGTCTGATATGATTCAGTCAATTATTTGCTCTGTTTGATCATGGTTACAGTCTGCTGATGATGTGTGGAAATGTGTTGGTACTCGTAAGATGTTGTTTAGAATTGCTTTTGATCCTAACTTGATGATGATTATTCCTTGATACTTCTTGTTGATATATGCTTGATCAGATCTGACAGTGAATATATGGAACATGTTCAGGGGGAACACATGCATTGTTGGCATTATGGTTATAAATCTTTGGTGATGATGCTTATGTGGCTAAATGATTGTTGGTTGGCCAAGAGAATGGTATTGCAGGTTACAGGTCTAGATGCTGGTGATAGATGCTTATGATGCAGATCATATATGGTGTATGATAGTTGCTGATGACTATTATGGTCCTGTTTAGATTGCTGGTCATTATTATAAAAATCATCTATATCATTTAATGTAAAGGTCATGAAAAGACCTAATTTGTAACCCCACTTTGCATGGGAAGGATGATGTAATAATGTCTATTTCAGTCACGTATAAACATCTGGTATATCCCCACTTGTTTGGGTGGATGAGTCAAAATGGTGTATGCCCACTTGGTTGGGAGATTGATGTATGTATGAGTCATTGGTGATAGGAAGGTCATACTCAGTTAGTTGAGTTGTAGAGTCATGTTATTCTTTTGAAAAATATTTTTGCAAACTCGGCATGTGCTCAAGGGGAGCATGAACGGATTGATGCATCTTAGCATGTACAAAGGTGGAGCTCAATCAGAGATTTCAACATGTACTCAGGGGGAGTATGGATAGTAGAATATATATCAAGGGAGGGGATATCTTGGTCCTCCCTTTGCCCTTGATGTCAAAGGTGGAGAGTGACTTGGTGTGGTTGTTGCCATCAAGTTCAAAGGGGGAGATTGTTGGCATTATGATACAGGTATGCCACAAGTATTGTCCTTGATGGCAACTCTCTCAGATGAAAGATCACAGTATAGTAGGTAAACAACAAGAATGAATAAAGAAAGGTATATACAAGTTCATAATATACCATGTCGTGCATACACGTAGGTTCACTATATACCAAGTTGCATATACGAAAGGGTATATGCAAGTTTGCTATATACCAAGTCACGTATACACGCAGGTTCACTATATACACAGGCGCATATAAAGTACACACGCACTTTCATAGAAGGAAAGGCACATACATGTCAGAAAAATAAGTTTTGGTCCGTGGTATTTGGACCATGGTATTTTGGTATTGGTCCATGGTATTTGGTCCGAGGTATTGAACCCAGGTACTGGGTCTAAGGTATCAATCCTACGTGGTTTTGGACCATGGTGTTGAGAGAGGCCTAAACCTATATAAGGATATGAAGATCATTAGGCCAAAGGGTAAGTGTGCAAATGATGAATATCTGATGAAGTGTGAGATCTAGTATGTTGGTCATGGGTTTGTGATGCTTTGCTTGATCTGAACCAAGGATTCACCTATGCGGTTGATGATGGACGATGGATCGCGATCATAAGGCTTGGAATGTGTTATCATTATGTGGTTTGATCATGGATAGATAGACCTGAATTATTGATGCATGTTTTATTGTATAAATGTTATGATCTGGGTATGACCGATGTTTGGAATAGCTGCAAAGTTATGAGTAAATATTTGTAGATCTGTACATGGGTTCACTTTGGTAAAAGCGTGTATACATGCTAGTTCAGCTCATCAAAGTAGCATATACAGTATGAAGTATGATATTTGAAGTTGCAGTTGGATCTGGTTGTTATTGTAGAATTCTGTGGTTTGCTCTATGTTCTGGTGACTGTGTTTTGTTGACAAGGTTTCAATGTTTCAGTGTTGGGTGATTCAGAGATTGATGATGCAGGTGTAGCTGATGGGTATATTGTAGTGGTGATTAAGTTTGTGCTTCAATGTTTTTGATGGGTCCAGTATGAAAATTGAATGAAACGTGGCCTTCAAATTATGGTGTTATGCTTCAGGAGTATCCAATATGAAAATTTATGAAACGTGGTCCCTGGAGGAAGAGAAGGTCATAGCCTTCTGTAGGGCGATGCCTACGTACTAGTAAACATATCGGCTAGTACAAGAGCTAGGGGGTTGGAGCTCCCTTCCAGTAGCACCTGGAAAACGAGTGAAGGTCGAAGCCTTCAGTAGGCCGACGCCTACATACTAGTAAACATATCAACTAGTACAAGAGCGAGGGGATTGTAGCTCCCTTCTAGTAGTAGCTTGAGAATGAGAGAAGGATGTAGCCTTTTGTAGGTGGGTTCCTATGTACATGTATGAGTCTACGCCAGTACAAGATTATAAACAAGTTTTTCTTATATTAAAGGAAGACGGCAGCAGGTGGTTTTTGTCCCGCATTAGGTTTCCACCTTATATCATGATGTTCAGTGTGAAGATCTGTTCTATTTTACTGCACCTGTTTATTGTTTATATGGTTAATGAAGTTCTGAGGCACTGATTAAAGATCAACATATAATGGATTAACTGAATCATATGTTTACTAGATATATGCTAGTTGCATTAAATATAGTTGCTTGTACATGTGGGTTCCCTTAACTAAAGTAGCATATATGAATTTGATTATGGAAATTAAAAAGTTAGTGATTTGATAATACTGATTCACACCCCCCACCCCCCCCGGCCCCCCTCTAAGTATTATTTCCAACACTTATCCCTTTCCTCTTGGTGATATTATATAGGCTCATTCTATCCTCCAGGAGAATGTATCTAGACACCTAGGGGATTGAGAAGTTAGGAAACTTCTACAATAATGGATCCCTAGCCAACTCATACACAAGTGGGTCAAGTTGATCTCCTTGCGAATGAAAAACTCTAGAAACCTTTTTCACAATTATGAGTTTTTCTCTGTTTTCTCAATCATGAAATAATTATTATCTCATAATTATAATATTTTGGAAAAATAATTATGAGAAATTGCTTAATTATGTAATTTCACCCTTTTAATATGGGATAAATATCACATAAGTAAAAGAAAAAGTGAAACGAGATTTATTCTAGCTAAACAACTAAGGTAAGTTGATATTGGCTTTATCTCACTATAATGGAGTGGAAAGTAGGGTTTTAACACCTTATATTTAATAGTTTTCTCCTTATACCTACCATAGAATTGTGTCCATAACCACATTTTATGGAAAGTCAAGACCTTAATCATTCACACTTTAAATAAATCCCTTCATTTGATTATGAATACCTTATAAATATTGTACATATACCTCTAAGTCTCAAGTTCTTGTGCATATATATTTCCTATGCTGATTTAAATGGGTCGATGGTATATTCATATAACTTACACCTCCTTGGCTCGCTTAATAATGTGGGATGTGTTAATTGGTTCCAATGCTAGTGTAAACCTGTATCTAGGTCTAAAAACCATGTGTGACCTTTCACGTGGTTTTCACATGGCATATGAAGGCGTAAGATTATGAATGGTTGAGATGAAATGATTTGATCCAATGGTTGATCATTGTTTAGGGTTTTACCAAAATCATTTCTCCCAATTTGAAACTCATTTCATTATTTGTGCTAGGCAAGTGCCGCTCTACATGTTGGTAAGGTATGTTAGCATTTTCGAATTTCCAAATGTTTTTTATGTTTATAGCCAATAACTTATCGATTTACCAAAAGAATTTCTATGGAGATGAAGGTCTGTGACCACACTACAAAGGTAACTTTTCATCTTAGGTTTAGTTACAATGATACTACTATATTTTGAGTCTATATGTGCTTCTTCTTGAGATATAATCTCTTTTTGGTCTAATTCTCATGACTATGGTCGTAGGTGGGAGATAGTATGCTTATGTGTTTGGGATTCTCTTTGAGATTGGATCCATGAGTCATTGGCATTTGGAACAATTTAATTTACAGGTGAGTCTTAGTACACTCTGGAGCCTCTAGTAATTTTTCCATGGTGGTTTTTTTCCTTCTCAAAACCCTAACTTTCCCGCATATATGGTTGTAGAGGAAATTTGGGGCTTCTCCTCTATGCTTAGTGTCGGGTCGAGTAAATAGGTAATGCACTTATTTCTAAAACTCCCTTCCTTCTTGCTATATAATGAGAACATTCGACACAATTGTGATCTGGGGTATTTGTTTCCAAGTCTTTCATATGAGTGGCTAGCATATTACCTACATATTTCATGGCCTTTTATTTTACTAGACTCTGGGAAACAATGTAAATCTTGTGTTATGGCTATTTACTATTGAAATTTGGGTTTAAAACCTTTATTTAGGATTGGGGTTCTTAACTCCAACCTTGTTTGTCTGATTCATTAAATACGCAGGTATGTAATTTGTTTAATAAAATTATAAGACCTTTAATATGACCCCAATTATTCCTACAAGTCACTCTTGGAGAAATATTATCAGATCTCCATTAGGTAATTATAAGAAAAGCTCATTTTAGTCAATTTTAGAATTGGGCATATAACAATTTGTATTCTTTTGGTTTGTTATAGGGTTTAAATATTAAACCCTTCAATTCCTTTGTAGTTGGAGCCACAACTTCTGATAGTCACGCGATGAATATATACATGAAACCAGGGTTTGATATAAGTTTCTCTCAATTTGTTTGTAACTGCTCATTCCATTTAACATCATACTAAATTGATTTTTGTCATTTTTCCTTCCAGGTAGTGATGGTGGAACTTATGGGATAATTTTTGAAGCGACATGGTCTATAATTTTTGGTTTTCAACACTTTGATTCCAATATTTTACCCTATAGGTTAACACTCTCTTTGGTACCTCCTCTTATCTTGGGTGGGTAAGTGGGGCACATGTATATGGATTCACCCCAAGATCTTAGAGTTTTTCTTTCAATATTTTTTTCCTTTCCATATTTGTGTGGCTAGGTTATGGCGTGTCAATTTTAGGACTCAATACCCTATACAAGATTTCTTCTATTTATTTTGATTTATTGTTATCTACCCTAAGAAGATTTCGAACATCATGTACACAATGAGGTTTTGAATGCTTATTCGTCACTCTGGATTTTGTTTGAAAATTTTAAGTTTATTAGCCAAATACCTTATTATATTTCATGATGTGTTGGACTCCTTGCCATTTTTATTATACAATTTCATTTTGTTTATACACGAACTAGTAATTGTTTCACAATATTGTTATCTTTCTATATATATTTATATACTTAAATAAAAAGGCTTCGGCCCATGGTTTTCTTCTTGTATCATTGAATGGTATATTGTTCACTAGTTGTTTGAAGTCGGAGTTTAATTATTTTTACAGAGATAGTTCAGATATAGGATATATAATTATTGGTTTTTAAATGGATTTAATTTAACTTTTTGCATTCCTGTCATGTATGAAATCCATCTATATACCTTTGACACAAGTATAGTTGTAATAATTTCTCTGGTTAGTAGCAAGTGTAATACTCTTATTTTTGTTATGGCTCTTTAATATAACTCTTGTCTAGTTGAATTCAACTTGGAATATGATATGAAGTGACTACAATAGATAAGTTTCACCATTTCCATACCAGGTTTAGTACGTTAGATTAATATATGTATATATATGTTCCTTTTCTTGTTTTGATTGTCATAATAAGTTTATATATATATTCGATGGAACTGAGATTTCATTTTGATTACAATATTTATGTTTTTGTTAATAATCTAAGGCTATCCTCATTCTCAACATTAAATACATTACTATTTTTAACTTGTTACATTGATATACTTGAATGTTATTCTAGCGAAATTATTGCCGTTCTCTTTCCTACACTGGTCAACCAGTAGTCGAATCACCATATGTAATTTCTCTTAGTATACTTTTGTAATTAGTAATAGAGAAATCCTTACAGTATAGGTTCCATACTAGGGTAAGGAATATTTAGTATATATATTCCATATATATAGAAACATAATAGTCTATTACTTTTTTCCAGCTAGACTTACTAACAAAAAATAATTATTAATTATTAATTAATCAAATTCATAGTAAATCCCAAAGATATAATTGTAAAAGGAACCATTGTTTTCTTAATATACTCATCTACTTTACTTTACCATATAATATAAGTTCTTCAATTCATATACCACATAGTCTTATAATATTAATTTACAAGATAAGAAGGTACTCACTATTGTCAATCTTTAATCTGTTCGTGCAATTCATGTTTTTCCAAGCCAATCACAACTTAATCCAGAGCTTGCTTATTGATAACACTTTCCTATAATTGAATGTTTCCTCATGAATGCATATAGGTTTAATAACAAAGAGAATTATTATAGAATAATCCACAGTCCTACATGCAGAATGGTTCTATCAATACCATTATTTCATAGATGAGATCAATTGTTAATTATCACAAACCACTAGCATTAATATGTACAATACTTCTACATTCGTATATGCATACTTAATAATCAGGGATAAATAGGACTATAAAAATATACAATTATTCATGTAGACTTTTAACATGTTGAATACAAGTAAAAGCATGCATCCTTTTCTTTTATCAACACATAAATCAAACAATTTAACAACAAATAAAAATTTAACTAGATGTAACATCCTCCTCTCACATTTACCCAAGTTAACTGGTTTGCTCAAGTAAACATGTGGCCAGAGGCTACTATGATGTGATTCAACTCCCCATGTATAGTTAAGGAAGTGGAAGAGACAAAACAAAACCAATATGACCTTTCACACATGCTACAAAACCTTTAGGAGCCAACCAACCCTTCCAGGCGACCAACCCTTAAGGCAACTTGACATTTCACTGATATGGACCCCTATCTACTCCCATGACAAGCCATGCATGTGACTGAGGCCTTTCAGTCACTCCCACATCAAGGGAATGCCAACGACTATGGAATATTTTAGCTAATTATGAGGCAGTGACCCCAGATTCTATGCCACTTTTTCAAGGCCAAGACTCAAGCCTCTGGCTAGAACTTCATGGAACCTTTAGAAATGATAAATGACATTGAAACAAAGGTACTAATGCAAATACTTGATTGATGACTTGACTGGACCCTTACTAGCCATGACATGAATTTCATCAAACATGTCACAAATATGTGATCTATAGGCCATAACAATAGATCTGAGCATATGGGTCTCATACTTATATGAAATTTGTAAAGGAGAATTGTTTCCTTATCACAATAGTTGTATTATCATCTATTAGGTCATATATTCATTGTACTTTCAACCACTAATCAAAACATGATGGGAACAATACATAAATTTTGTCATAAAACATACTCATAACCAACATATAACCAACCAAAATACAATGATATAACCACCATAAAAACCACATATAAGCCAATACATTTACACATGATATACCAAGGAGAAAGATCTCTTATTAATGAATGCAAAAGCCAACCAAGTATGGGACTTCCACGAACCACCCGACTATAGATTGGCTAAACCAAATATTTCTTTAAGCCAATCACCCCCATATGATATTCCAAGCATGAATGTGGGACTCAAAACCAAACCAAACTAGGTTTCAACAGGCTTTACCACAATCCCCATCAAATCACTAGGCCATAAACAAGCATGGATTCCATCATATTTATCCAGCTATAGCATGAGGAATTTTCCTATCTTCTAGTCTATAGGATTTACCATACATCCCACCATACAAAGGCCAAGGATCCCTAGGCCTAATCAAGACTCTATCCTCCAACATTTACCATATATCCCGCCATTCACTGACCAAGGATTCCTAAGCTTGATTGAGGGCACACACCTCTATGCTTTATCATATATCCCGCCATTCACAGGTTGAGGATTCCTAGGCCCACCCGAGCACATAATATCTGACTTTATTGGAATCCTAGTCCAGTTCAGGGACTCCTAGGCCATGTGTTCTTTATTTTAGAGACCACCTCACTTAGCTTCCAAACCATTTGAAAATCCAACTTAACCAAATACAAGAGAACCCATCACACTATGGCTATTTGGAAATGGAAAGACACGGCTGAAGAACACTATTACACCTGGAAAAACCCATTCCGATGATAGCAAGAGAACCAAATACACACATTCATGTACCATGCATGCCAAATCTAGCAAGGAAATCACACATGCAAATTGATACTTGCAAATAATCCTGTTGTAGTTGCTTGATACTGCTCTTCCTTCCTTGATCTTTACTTCCTCTTTTCCTTCTTTGTCCTTCTTTTTATTTCTTTTACCTTATGCTAAAATGCTCGAAGAATGATTTAAGTCTACAAGTGTGTGCGAGAGAGAATAGAGAGAGAGCTCCAAAATTGAACTAACAAAAGGTATCAACTGATCCTCATAAGCTTTTTTATTAACGAGGCCTCTATTTTCTTCAAATTTTCATTATTTTTCCTTCATTTTCCTCCTCACATGAAACCTGTGACCTTTCACCTATATTTTCTCTCAATTTCCAATATTTTCATAAATAACATGCCAATTAATGCCACTTTTCCTTTTCAAAGCCTTTTCCATTTCCTTTGCCAATTCCTTAGCCATAATAAACCAAATGAACACCCACACTAGGATGTCTTGCCCAACATTCAACTTGGAATACATGTCCCTTGACATTGGTTATTATTTTTCCTTTATTAACTTTATTTGCATGGAATTTTGACTAGGTTTGTTATAGAACTCTCCCCCTTGGGGGAACACCATCCTCGTTGTTCAACGACACCTACAACCAACAATACTGCTGACAAGAAAAACATACTACGCATGGAACTTCATAACATAGCTCGATGCAGTATTTACAATGATCAACCTACTGAGAAGCAAACCAACATGACACATAACAACATAAAAACCATGACAACATGACACATATACTGCTTATTAGAGCTTTATAACACAACTCATGGTGGTATTTGTGTTGGTTTAGTGGGTCTTGATCCAGGTTCAGAGTTAATTGTGTCAAACAAAACCATACACTACTAGCCCTTTCGGCAACAACCTGCGTAGCACAGGTTGCAGTCTCACCCGAAGTAGTATGGCAGGATGCTGGAACCAAGTTTCCGCATCTAGAAATTAGTGTGATGTCCTTTTATGCCCTAGATCTGCCTTCGCGCAGATCTATAAACCCCTAGGTTTCGGTACTGCAACTTATTTAAATGGCCTCTAGACCTTTGCAGAGGTCTATGATAGGTCTTTCTAGACCTTTAATAGTTGAATCATCCACTTACGTGCATCAGAAAATAACCCTAGATATGAGCTAATGCATATATACTTAAATATTTAATAAACATAACAAAATGTATTATAATGTTTGTGAAATTACTTAACATTCATTGCATGTAGTTATTAAGAATTATCCCATAGAGCCGCACATCAATATATCAATATTTCATAAAGACATTATTAAATCATAACAAATATCACAATCATAATTAAACAGGAGTAAACAGATAAACACAAGAATTCTTCAAAAATCTCTTTTATTGATCTTCAATATGGCATTACGGACTCAAGACTACCCTACGCACTTAGCTGCAGAGCCTTTCTCTCCTCTATGACTCACTTCTATGTGTTATCTTCTATTTACCCATTACATCCATCATCATCATATCATCATGCCTTAGACTCTCTAAGACACACCTATTTATACAATCCCATGGTTTACAGACCATGGGTGAATCTAAAAACTGACTCAACTTTACATGAACAAGGGGATAAAACCCCTTTTACTTCTAATTACCTACGTGCTTCGCGTCCACAAATTACAGAGACTTTACATCTTTTCACAAAAATTACATCAAAACTTGGGTTTTTAACCAAAAATTTGACCCATGGGACCCCATCCCAACGGGCCCCCAACAAAAAGATTGTGACTCACCCTCAAGTCACTTGGCTGGTGCAATGATCTTTCTACAAAGATCCCCTAGCTCCACTTGCACTACTGCGACCTCAAAAACACTCTGTATAGATGCCTACTTGACCTCTTCCACTAGCTACTCTGTAGCTAGTCCTTCTACGACCAGCTTCATTGTTTGTTGTGTATGTTGCAAGCTCGTTAGTTTCTACTAAATGGTGGTCATGACTTTGCAAACTTCTTCTAACCAAGGCCCCAACCTGGCCTTAAGCAAGGCCTCTTTCCTTTGGGCTTCTTCTACCTATGCAAGGAGATGCTTCCCCTCATACAACTTGGCTAGGCGTTGTGATGGAGTAATTGAGGGCATCATTGCCCTGACCTCATCATGCTACTTCTGTAGCTCATGAACCTTTGTATTCTAGATCTGCAGGTTTAGGTCTTCCTACATAGTCATCACCAATTTCATTTCCTGCTCAAATAAGGCTGAGCATTTAATGACTGTGGCATCCAAAGTGGTCATCCCTTCTTTGATGATGGCTCCACGTTTCTCCCTGACCTTGGGCAGAGTCATAGACTGAAAATTTAGTTATAGCTCAATTATTTTTATGTTGAGTTTGAATTGAACTCATCCAACTTATGCGTTTCCCTCATGTACTCTAGCAACTAACTTTCTGATCTTAGCTTTCAACTGTGCGTCCTCTGGAATGTGAAGCACTGGCATCTTTTTGCATGCCTCTACAACTACGGACTCGAGCCTGGAACTCTATGCCTACATTGTTTCCTTTTCTTTCGAGGCCTATTTTTTCTCATCGAAAATCTGCTCATTTTTCACCCTATATTCACTGATTAAATTGAGAGTGCGTTGCTCAAGAGATCTCAATTCCTCTGTCACCCTTGCCTGCAACACATGAAGAAGATCATTGGAGAATGCTGTGATGTTCAATCTGATTTTCTTAAGGGTGCTTAAGATGATGTGGTCATCGACCGATTCTGTGCGTAGGGACCATTCTGGTAGAGTAACAGTGCAAAGGTCCAAGGTCCTTACCAATTCCACATCTTGAATCTTCTTTGATGCCAGGCTCACTTTTCTTGCACTCACTTGACCTACGCCCACTTGTATCCTATTAGCCTAGATATACAACTCATGGAGATTCTTCTGGACACTCCCCAGCATCTGCAAATACTGTTTCCTGAAATGTTGCAACACTTTAGTTGTAGTGTCCCGTATTTTGTCACCGATCTCATCAAGATCACCTTCCATCACTATTATGAGATCACCCAGGGACTTGTCTGATTTTTGCATTTTGCGGGGACCTTCCTACTGCTCATGTCCATGCTTCTTTAGTCGAAATGGGGTGTTATGCCCCTCATCCTCTGTTTCCTTGTTCGGATTGTTCTTCTTCCTCAGTCTCGGGAGAAGGGTATTTTCCACTTCACTCTGATTTGCATTGCTCTTGCTTAACCTTCTCCTTAGCAGTGCGCTCCTTCTCCATCCGAGCCTTCTCTACGACTTCATTTTTCCATTGCACAGCCAAATTTTGTGTAGCTTGCTTGGCTAAATCCTTCCTTTTCTTTGTTGCCAAGATTCTCATGCCCTTACTAGTTCTGACATCCAGGTATGAGGGGGTGCACCACTCTACTAGCCATCGGTTGATTCCCTCTTGTATGTCTGTATCTATGACCAACTATGGCAAGTCATGCCATTTTTGTTGCGGATCTTTCCATTCCTGAATGTAAACTCGGTGGAAGTTAGCCTTGAACATGACATAAGATAACAATTGCATGTACAAGGTTGGGGACAACCTTTGGTGCTGGTTGATGGCCATGCGGAGGCTTGCTTCCATCAAAACACAGATTATTTTTGTTTCTGTGACCTGTGCAGGGTCCTTTGTGGCCCATAGGGAGGCGAACTGCATGGCCTCCTGCAATCCTTCTTTTAACAGAGGAAACTGGTTGTCCTGCAGAAGCTCCCATGCAACCAACATGATGTAGAGTAGCAACCAAGCATAATGGAATGGTTTGGTCTCATCCTAGACCTAGCGCAATTCGCGAGGAATTCACTCCACAGGTACCTTGACCAGTTGAACTGCACACCCTTCACGCATTGTGCAGCTAGATAGACCATGGGTGCTAAAAATTCGTCTTTGTGACACTTTCTCATTACCTTCCCTGCTAAGATTTGTGTGGCAATTTGCACCATAGCATCATTTATGGAAGTGATTGAGTATCTACGCAGCTTTTTCACAAGGGAAAATTCCTTCTTCATCTTTTCTTCCAAATCCTTTTTTCTTGTCTTTTCGCCAAACTCCTTGGCCAAAATCAAACCCTCATATGGCAAGTGTGTGATCCATTTGTTGTCTTAGTGGGTCCTGACCCAGGTTCAGAGTTAATTGTCCCAAACAAAACCCTATGCTACTAGCCCTTTCGGAAACAACCCGTGTAGCGTAGGTTGCAGTCTCACTCGAAGCAGTATGAGGGGATGATGGAACCAGGTTTCTACATCCAGAGATAAGTGTGATGCCCTTTTATGCCCTAGATCTATCTTTGCTCAGATCTATAATCCCCTAAGGCTTGGTATTGTAACTTCTTTAAACAACCTCTAGACCTTCGCAGAGGTCTATGATAGGTCTTTTCGAACCTTTAATAGTTGAATCATCCACTTACATGCATCAGAAAATAACCCTAGATCCAAGCTCATGCAGATCTACTTAGGTATTTAATAAACATAACAAAATGTATTATAATCTTCACAAAAGTACTTAACATTCATTGTGTGTAGTTATTAAGGCTTATCCCATAGAGTTGCGCATCAAAAGACCAATATTTCATAAAGACATTATTAAATCACAACATATATCACAATCATAATTAAACAGGAGTAAAAAAACAAACATAGGAATTCTTCAACAATATTCTCTACTGATCTTCAATATGGTGTTACAGACTCAAGACTACCCTACGCAATCAGTTGCAAGGGTCCATACACTCAGTTCCAGACACTACTCTAGGCCTCTATGCACTTAGCTGCAGAGCCTTTCTCCCTCTATGACTCACTTCTTTGCGCTATCTTCTATTGAACCATTACATCCTTCATCATCATATCATCATGCCTTATACTCTCTAAGACACCTAGTTATACAATCCCATGGTCCACGGACCATGGGTGAATGTCAAAACCAACTCAGCTTTACATGAACGAGGGGCTAAAACCCCTTTTACTCCTAATTACCTACATGCTCCACATCCAAAAATCATGGATACTTTACATATTTTCACAAAAATTTAATCAAAACTTTGGTTTTTAATCCAAAAACTGACCCAGGGGACCCCATCCCAAAAATTTACATCCATATACATATTTACTATACAAAAACATCACATAAAAAAATATACCAAAAACATTCGCTCAACTAGCGAATAGAGAAGGATACATACCCTACATTTGATCCACCATTTCCCATGTAGATTCGTCAGGACCAAAGTGCCTCCACTACAATTTAACCTTCTCTATTTCTCGGTTCTAGAGCATGAGCATATTTTTCAGTAATATACACTGAGGTTTCCATTGGAATTCTACATCTAGCTTTAACTGCAATATTTACTAGTCAATCACATGATCAACATATTTGGCATATTCTGAAGCAATGACACATGAAAAACATCATGGACTTTCATTTTCGAACACAGTGCAAGTCGATAGGCTACTGGTCCAATCCTCTCAAGAATCTTGAAAGGTACACAAAATTGAGGTGTCATCTTGACACATGATCCAATCCTCAAGGAGCTCTTCTTATGCTTTATGCACCAATACACCTGTTCCCCAACCTAAAACTCCTTAGACAACCTATTACAATATGCATAACATTTCTTCACGTCCTATGCTACTTTCAGATTCTTCTTAATTACCTACATTTCATGTTCCATCTCTACCAACATATTTGGTCCAATAAACACCCTATTCACTAGATCACTCCAACTGATGGGAGTATTACAACTTCGCTTATAAAATGCTTCAAACATACTCATCCTCAAAGATTCCCGATACGCATTGTTGTAAGAAAACTCAACCAGCTTCCCACTTCCACTATTGATGCATCACATACATCCTTAAAATGTCCTCCAATATCCTATTGACCCTCTCTGTTTTTCCATCTATCTGCGGATAATAAGTCATGTTGAAGACCAAATCTGTCCCCAAACCTACAAACAACTCCTTCCAAAACTTGGAAGTGGACTTAACATCCCTATCTGACACAATCTTTTTTGGAACACTATGCAACCTCACTACATCTCTGATGAATACTTAGGCCACATCATTAGCTGAATATGTAGACTTCACTAGAATGAAGTGCGCTACCTTAGTCAACCAATCCACCACAACCATGATGGAATCATGTTGTCTAGATGTACTCAGAAAACCTGTGATGAAATCCATGGAAATGGTCTCCCACTTCCAGTCAAGAATCATAATCAACTGTAGTAGTCCACTTGGATTCTTACATTCTAATTTCACCCGCTAATAGTCCAAACATCTAGTTGCAAACTCTCCCACATCCTTTTTCAGATTTGGCCAATGATAAAACTTCTTCATTGCTTTCAATGTCTTCTGGTATCTTGGGTGACCTGAATACGGTTTTGCATTAAACTCCCATAAGATAGTCTTCTTGATCTCAAGCACATAAACATAGTTGGAAAAATAGTCAAACCAAATGGAACTACAACAAACTCATAATTCCCATACATGGTTTGGAAATTTGTCTTATAGACATCCTCTTATTTAATTCGTACCTGATGATATCTGAATATCATATAGATCTTTGAGAATACTGATGCTCCCTTAAACTGATTAAACAAGTCATCAATCCTTGGCAATGGATACTTGTCATTGATAGTCACCTTGTTCAACTATATGTAATCAATGCATAGCCTAAGAGTACCATACTGTTACACTGAAATTTGTCACCATGACTATCTGCAGTTAATATGGCTCCATCAATAGTCATATTATCCTCCTTGTCAAGCTTTATACCTCTGCTCTCCATGTCAAACTTCAAAAAAGAGAGAAAGTCACTAAAAAAACATGTTTATCTCTGGGTACGCAGGTTCTCTCTACCTTGCCTGCCTGTACGCATCCCAAACTCATTGTACCTACGTACTTGTACGCTCTGTAAGTTAAGGGATGGGTGCGTACCCCTGTAAAGGTCAAAAGGCGTGAGTTTCATCTTAAAAAAGTTACTTGTGGTCACTTCTAGAGCCTTCTAGAAGAGTGCTTGATGTGTATTGAGCGCCTCTAGATGGTTCATGCATCCCTATGATAGAGGAACTTATCCCATCAAGAGAGGAGCTACCCCATCCAAAAGAGGGAGTATCCGATTGATGTTGGAACTGAATAACTTCCTCTAGAACACTATAAATACAGGCATTGG
>APFE030328805.1:0-26855 GCA_000404065.3 Pinus taeda
CTGGAGTTAATCTATTAAACTCATTTTCATCTGCTGGTTCTTCAAAACCATCTTGAACTAATTCCCATAAATCTTGACAGGTAAACAGGGCTTTCATAGTTATTGCCCAATAGTCATAGTTCTTCCCATTAAACTGTGGGATCTGGGTGTTAAACATACCCATACCAGTGCTTGTGCTGGCCATTCCTTGCATCCTTTGTTATGCTTCAATTTCTTGACTGTGTTTTCTTGACTGAGCCTTCACTCTGCTGGAGAAGATCTACTGCTGCAACAAAAGACTCCTCCCTTTGGCTTCTTTGTCACCTTCAAAGAGCCTAAGCCTGCTCTGATACCACTGTTGGGGATTTTTCAGGCAAAATCCCAAAAATACAGAATTCAAGCACACAGAGGCAATGCTCTGTTTCCTTTACTCCAGGATCCTTTTGTGCACAGGGAAGCTTAAATTTTTTTTACTGAAGAACAGAGTATTGCACCACCATAAAAGATTTTCTATTCATTAAAATAAATTTATTGATACATATTCATCCTCTTTCACTCAGAGGGATTCACCAAAACATTTCAACAAAATTACTCTGTCTCCTTTGAAATTTTACACCACTGTGTGTAAAAAATTCATTTACATTCACTACTGTGTGAAAACAAAGATTACAAGGACTTACCACTGTAAAAGAAATAAAATGATCAACACACTGTTGTGTGAAAAACTACAAATTCACCAAAACTTACTGTTCCCTTTTCACTGCCGTGTGAAACCATTCATGGTTTTTTTTGATACAAGCTTCCTCTGGTTTTCTTCATTCACCTCTTTGCACTGCTGTGCGTTTCCATTTTTTTCATTACAGAATGGTCAACACAAAAACAAAAACAACCACATACAATACGTATGCAACCACAACACCAAAAATAATTACCTTGCGTACATGACCATACTCCCGTAAAAAAACATTAAAATTTAAGAACATTTACATATGCCCATGACTATTTTAATCCACGCCCATACATGCCGTAAACAAAAAATTAAAAATCCACCTACGCATATGACAATTCTTTAATGCCAGTATGGTCAAAATAAAACTTAAATTTACTCCACGCCAAGCTTTTAATGTTGGCCGTAAGCAGCCTGGAGCAATCGATGGTGGAGATTGATGGAGCAGATCGGACGGCGGACGGAGATATCGGGAGCCACTTTACGTCCTGATATGTTAGAGATGATGACGTATGGGGAGAGCCACGCGTCGACACTATATTGTATCGGGCTCTTGTGTACGAAAACTGCCTTCACGCAAAAGCGGTCCGATAAAGTTACCGGCGGTTTGTGGTTTTGCAACTGTGGTTTCGGGGGATGGTACGGCTGCGTGCTGCGTTGAAATTACATTTTCAACACTCCATCCAATGAAAAACAGTAATGCTGTGTGATACCATATATCAAAAAGTTATTTTTCAGCTTGCCAGGGCGGTATCCATTGAAATACAAATAAATTCACTTTGAAAATGCATCTTTCATAACCAATGCTCATTTTACTTAAATGAAATTTCTTATGTAAACACATACATTCGGTGTAAATTTTAGAATATATATTCGAGAACGAGTTTTTCTTAAATACAGATTTATAAAGGTTTAATTTACCAGAAGCCTAAACGTTTGAAGACCTAAACGTTGTGATTCTCTATTTCCAGTTTAGTTTTCATGAGATGCAATTTTAGTTGTGGTTATGTGGAATTGTTGTGATTCTCTTCACAGAAATTGAAATCTAATAAACTCGCATATGGAAGCACGCTTCAAAATTAATGCATGTCCGATGATTTAGCACAGATCTATTTGTTGAATACTTATACAAACGACTGTAAAAACTTTTTTAACAAAATAAAACTCCTATCAAATAAACAAAATTTAAAGCTTACTTGAGTGAGTACTGCCGGAGCAGTGAGATCCATCCCAGGAGACTGAGATGCATCAGAGGCGCCTGCAGTGAGAAGAGGAGTGGAAAGTGAATTCGAATTTGGGTTGCGATGAACTGAACCCGTGGACGTGTTGCAATCAAGGCTGTGTGCGCGCGAGTAGTAGGCATCATAATAGATAAACTTTGCCTCTGTACATTAGCTTTGCATATTGTGATTCAGATTATGTAGCGCTCTGCAATTTTGGGTTCAACCAGATCCAGAGGTAAAGTCTTTCAAATATCAAAGGATGCCGATATCATCAGAACTGGAAGTTTTTTAGGCGGCCTTGGAAGAAAGATTGAAGCAATTGAGGCTACATGGGGAGATTGTAAGTGCGTAGATTATGTGGCATGGCTGTCGGGAGCAATGGAAACCCTCTCTGTGACATAAGCGGATCTGTTTGTTCTTGTTCCTGCAAATACATTGGAATGTGATGATGAATGGGCGAATGAATACACGATCTTTAACCTCGAAGTTCTCCATATTTGCATCGCAGTGATCACCCAAATCGGAAAGCTTCAAGGAACACAACTTTTGCTCGACTTATCTGATGGCATCCGGTCGTCTGACAAAATTCTGCGAGCCATGGATAATCTGCTAGATGAAAATTTCAATTACCTAAAATGCAATGCGACAATTGGAATTTTCAGTACCAAGTTACAGGCTTTGATTAAACCCTGGAGGGTGAGGGGAAGGTATTATATTTGGGCTCGTCATCACCTGATGCGCTTATGCATAGGGATTTATATGGAGTAAAGGCAATAACTATATTATTTTCTGGTTCCTTTGCATGGATTCTATTGATGTGCTCTTCTTTTTCTGAATCTGAATCTTCTCGCCACTTAATAAATCGACCCTAAACTTGCGCGTTCCGCCCGAGTTCTTGTGGTCTGTGTCTTTCCTGCACCTGCACAAGAGGGTAATTTATCAACAAGTGCAAAGCGATGATCGTGGGTCGGATAATGGATGGATTGGAAAGCTTACATGCAGTAGCTGCGGACCTGAGGTCACTCATCCAGACAATGCCATTACATTATGAGAATGGGAATAGTGAGGAGGAGAAGTTAAAGATGAGAATGGCTATCCATGTGGATGAATTCAAACATAAACTTGAAAGGGTTGACGAAGATTTAAGAATTTTTGAGAAACCAGGTGGATGGCTTCTTCAAGAATTTGGTGATTGTGAACAATGCTTTCATTCAGACCACCTCATTCTCATAACCATCACAAATTCTGTGTGCTTGTATTTAGAATGTACACTGCATTGCAATTGCATTGCCATGCTAGCCATCCGAGGCCCGTTACCATGGCCACAGCAAGAGCTCGTCGATCTCGTCTCCACAGAGTCTGCCAAAGAGAGCATGCTGCAAGTGTATGAAAGAGAGCATGCCCTGCGATAACAGGGCGAACAACAAATTTCAAAACAAAGCGGGAAAACGAATTTCAAATTCAAATGGCCTTCCGGGAGTGGGAAATATAAATGGGAATCCGTTGATAATAAATGAGAAATAATGGAATCGATGGAAATCATGCTACTGTCACTAGTCCTCTTAAACTGTATTAAATAAGCTATAGCTAAATAGGAAAGGTAGAGTTGCCGGCAATTCGCCGGGAATCGGTGACATGGTGTATGTTATGGGTTATGGGAATGGGCATGGGCATGGGCATGGGCATGGTGGACCCGCTGTCGGTGCATTACTGTCAGGGGTGTAAGGACTATAACATTTTTTTTTTTTTTCTACGTTAAGACTAACCTAAGTACCCATCGGGGATTTGAACCGGTGACCTATCGCAAGGAGTGCCTTAACAGCGCACCCATTCACCGTAAATCCAAAGCCCCGTGGGCGTAAGGACTATAACATTAACTATGCTATAGTCGCACAAATAAGACTCGCTGAAGGTGATGCACCCACACTGCGATTGTTACATCGCTTCCGCAACCTATAACAAACCGTGCATATGACCCAAAGACGAGGAGGAGGGACCAAGACAATCATTTATTTTATTTTAATTTATCACGGGCTAGAGTTAGGTGCAAGTGGGCGTGGAAACACAATCATTTATTTTAATTTATCAGTGGACGATTTCTTAGCCGCCTGGTGGCTATCATGATGTTGTTCTATCATGTAATACGCAACCTAATTCGATTATATTATTTCCAGAGGATATAGTATGTAGAACTTCGAACCAACTATACTTTTCAATTTTCCGTCGCCTCAAATAATAAGCATCTTAATATTTGTTTGAATTTCACAATTTTCATATGCTTGTGAAATTGGTTCTAAACGATGTTATAAATACAAATAATATAAAATAGTTTTTATGAGATTAAAATACAAAAACATAAAATTATATGAAATGAATTAAATAAATTGAAATTACAAAAATATAAAATTATACAAATAGATTTTATTAAATAAAAATATAAAAATGTAATAATAATGAATACACATATATAATTATATATGCGGTATTAATTTTTTTTGACAACTGAGATTAGTATTTGATTTCATTTATAAAATTATAATTAATTTTACTACAGTAAGTTTTAAAAATTGTATATAAAAGTAAATATTTTAATGGTTCAAAATTAAATAAATATGTTATAGGAAATTTTAAATTTCCATAAATATAAATATTTAAAATGTTATATGGCAAATTAATGGAATACAAGATAAGATAATCACACATTTTTATAATGAGTTAAGGCATTAAGTTAATTGAAGTCAAAGGCTCATTTAACAATATAGTACGAGTTCAACTCGAATTTGACACATGTACTTTAAAAAGGAAGGTTTATAATAAAAACATAAATGATTATATATATTTGGTTAATTTTAATTAACAATACTATAAAATATTAATAATTACATTCTCATTGTGTTCACTTGGTTTATTGATATTTCTCTTTCACTTTTAGAGTAATAAATAAAATATTTAGATACCTAAGTTAAATAAATAATATAATTTATATTAGGTAAAGTAATTAAAATTTTAGAAAAAATTTATATTTCTCTTATAAATATTTCAATGTGAAACTTAAATAAACTATATGAATATCCATATTAACTAATATATTTCAATATGAAATGTATGTGTGTTATATTTCAATGCTCAAAAAGAAAAAGTAATTAAAGGTACAAGGAAAATTTGTGCTTCATTCAATAGTTAATAGGAAAATATTAATATTAATTTTTTTTCAAAAATACAATATTAAATCTCTTGACTTGTAGTTTGGTATTGTAAAAAAAGGTTTTGATATAATGTGATTTGATCCTTCTGGGGTTCTGAAATGTGATAACAAAATTATTATCCAATTTTAAAATATATTCATTATTATTTCTAATTTAATTTTTTGTTTTGCTAATTTAATGTTTACAAAATATTAATTTAAAAGTTTCATAAATTTACATAAATAACATGAAAAATGAACTATATAATAATGATAATAATAATAAATTATTTTTTTTGTGATAGCTAAGTTAGACGTTGCCACATTGGTGTATGAGATATGCATAAAGAATTGATCTCAATTTTGTGTACCAAACTCTTTATGAAGGTCCATATACTCTATCTTTCTCTAGATTTGAACATGTGACCTTTTTAGAGGAAATAAGTGAAAGTAATTAATAATTATTTATGATTTGTTTCCTAAGAACTAAGTACTCCACCTCTTGTATTGTGTCTTTGGTTGTGCCAAAATGATTTTGATGAGTATTGTTGTTGAACTAATAGTGTAATAATATGATTGTTTTCTTATGGTTCCACATTTAAATTTTAAAGATATAATGTAACATTAGTCACTATTATGCAAATTGTAAAATATTTGGAGATATTTTCGTAAAAATATTCAAATTATAATAATTTTGTATAGTTTCTATAAAAATTTATATATTTTAAGGTAAAATAATTTTCTCCAATAAAATTTGGGCTTGACTAAAAAAAATGAAATTAGTAATTTTTTTGGGGTAAAAACATGGAAAATTAACCCATTCTTCAAATCCCCCAGGCCCCTCAAAATTTCGTTGTATATTATTCATTATTATTTTAATGTATTAATTATTCATATAATATTTGTCCAAAATATGGAAGTAGAGTTTAAATAAAGAGGTTGTAGTGTGAGTGTTTTAGATTATGAAGCTTGTGTGAGAAGGATTAAATCCAAATAAATCCAATCAAGAGGAAATTCATTGTATGAGAGGTTGATAAAAAGAGAACATCATAAATTAGGCTCTTCCAAAACAATTGTTGATACTTGTGCATTAAATTCATGATATTTCATTTCAACTTGAACTGGTCTCTTGATCGAAAATCTATAGTATAATTAATGTTAATCTCCTCAAGTCATATGAATATTTTTTGTTAAAGAATGGACTTGAGGATATCATACTAGATATCCAACAACCCTTTAATGTGGTGAGGTAAAATCCCCTACAAACATTAAAGTAAAAACATAGTGAAAACTACAACCTAACATGTGTGCATGTATTGGTTCAATATATGCAATCCATTTTCAAAGCAGTACAAATAGTTGCTCTATACGAATTTGATTAAAGATAAGTAACTTACTATTTATCACATCCCTTTTTTCTTTATTTGTTTGTTTGGACTAGCTCCCCTTCCCTTTTGTCACCATTTTGTTGGTTGTCCCAAATTAGTTCCCCTTCTATGCCATCAATTTTATTGATGTACTCACTAGCCTAATAGAATGACTAGTATACCATGTACCCTTCCACCATAGAGCCATATGGTTTTTCCCTTTGTTGAACAAACCCATTTATTTTTTCCATCGTTCTCTCTAAGAAGAACATCTAATGACATGACGGAACCCCAATTAATTCAACTTCATCAAGTAAGTGAATTAGAAAATTGATTTGCAAGTCCATAAAACTTGTGGTCATCTTTTTCTCAAGCATCCAAACAATCTCAACTATCTATGAATGTCATCACAAAATTATAACAATATAAATCTCCTTAATGTGCATGATTTTATTACATAAAAAGTGATCATGTAGCTAAAATCATTAGGTGGATTGAAGAATGGCATGTTCGTATGAGTTTTAATTAATAAAACCCACTTTACCTCATAAAAAGCCCAAGGAACCACTTTTTCTAAGTTATTTCCATTGATTAATCCATTTAAATGAAAATAACATATCAATTTATTAATTTTATGCCATTCTCATATTTTTACCCACTTAAGTGAAAATAATTTTAAAAAATCATTTATTTATTCATTATTTCTTAATACTTTTAACATTCTCATTGAAATAATTTATTAAAACATTATATATTAATTATTTCCAATCCATTTTATGATGGAAATTATGTTTTTTTGGTGGGGGGAATCAATATTTAAATTTTCGTTACAATTTAGTATCAAATTCATTAACCAATATCATCACATCAAGACAATGTACATAAGAATTATATGAACACTTTATTTGTATTAAAAGGGAAGCTACAACTTCCAATTTACTAGCTACAATAGGAAGGGGTACGACCCCAAGATATTTACTAGCGACTACTGGAAGGACCTACAACCAATGGTTTACTAACATCCACTAGAAGGAGGCAACAACCTGTTGAAGGAATCTGCAACTTCATTTCCTAGCACCACCTTGCCACCCTATAGAATACCGGATAAAACAAAAAAAAAATTGGGCTCCCATACCAGGGACAATAACCAAATCCAACAATATACAATCACTATTATTTCTCCCTAAACATGTTCAACTTTAGATCTACTCTGAAAAGTATGCCACTATAATTCTGACCTTCAATGGAACTATAGGTGCCCATTGGAGGGGCTAGTCGATCAAGTTCACATATCGATACATATTTTAAAGTCGGTCGGCTTGCTAATCGGCTCGAGTGTCTCAGTCAGTTAAGGAAACTTGGTTCCAAAATTTAAACTATTGTAACATTTTATATATATATAGCCACGTCAATGTATTGGCTTGATTTTATCATTATGAATGTAACACGTACTAAATTATTGTAAACCTAAGCAAAGTTAAAGCTAGATGTGATATCCTCCCTTGTGTGTTAGATTTTTGTAAACCTAAGATAAGTTAAAGCTAGGTGTGATACCCTCCTTGTGGGTTAAACTATTTTAAACCTAAGCTGAGGAAAGCTAGGTGATATGTAATATGAAAAGTAAATGTGTTATTAAATAAATTAATAAAATAAATCATTTGGAGGGTGGAGCACAAGAGAGAGGAGATTCTTGCCAAATCTCATGAGGAATGGGATAGAGATGAATATTTCATGATAAAGCTTCTAGATGTGATTCTAGATAAGCTTGGATGCATTGGATATCCATCGAATGGATGGGAGATAAAGATCTGTTGGACATAAAAGCTTTGTAGGAGATAAAGGGAAGCTTTTATGTGGAAAAGCCTCGTGGGAGATAAAGACAAGATTTTCCAAAAAATACCTAGGCAAATGGAAAAATCCATAAAAGCGGGACACCGCTAATGGTAACTAAATCATGAAAGAGGGTATTAAATGCCCAGTGCATTGATCAAATGAGGACAGTTGATCCTTGGCAAGATCTTCGACTCGGGGGGGATCAGAGGTGATTCATGCTTGGGTAGTGGTGCTCCTCCCTCCAAGTGATTATTTTAAATGGATTCACATGCATGGCATGTGTTTTATGTTGCACTTGTATCCTTATCTTCTTATTATTTGCTTCAGTTATATAAATGTTGCGTTATATATTGGTGTGGAAAAAATTGCAGTTTATGCATATGACATTTATGGATTTTAATGTGGTTTCAAGTTAAATTAGTTGAAGAGTATAGAATGTTGAACTATAGGGGATAGTGGATATGTATTACTTCTAACTTATGTGCTATCTGGATAATGATTATGTATTCATATTTCATAACTTATGCTGATTTTGTAAATTGTAACTATGTCAATGGTTTCGTCCTTATGTATGTTATGTTATTACCTCCAAAAGTAAAGTTAGTGATAAAGGCTTATTAGGTGGTTATTATCACTGTGGCCATGGATCTATCTTACTGCTGATAGGGTTCGCATGGGGCCATCAATGTGGACAAAACTACTTGCACTAACTTGTTTATGGTATGTTCATAAATATTTGAGATAGTTGTTGAATCTAAACATGGTTATAATTTTAATTTAATGAAGGGATATAGCAGGCCTTATTCTTAGATGATAAATTCTTATGCATGCAAGCGAATTATGATATAATGTTTAACTATATTGTTAATTAGGGAATGGGTTTCTATGCCCTGCGTGAGGGTTTGGTAGTTATGCGTTATTTAACTGTGATTCAGATGCATGGACAGGTTAACTGCATTAGAATTAAGTTATTAAATTTTGATGGGGAAACTAACTAACAAATGTTATGGGTTAGATGTTAGGACTAGTTTTCCTTCCACGAAATTATAAAATTGTGCTTAATGATGATGGCAATGTAAATTAAGTATAATGATTTCTTTAAGACTTCTTTCCAAGATGATCATAATGGGAATAGCCATTGAATTTAATATTAGATGGTATCTTTGTTGTAAGATTTGCATAAGACCATGGGGCATGTAGAACAATTTAGGTGGAGATGCGTCTAATTATGGTTCAAGAATCTATGCCATGTTTTTAATAAGGAATTCTAAAGATTCCATCATGAACCCGCAAAAACTGTAAGAGGATGTAGATAAGTATTGTTGCAGAATTAATAAATGTCCATGACATAAAAATGAACATAATGCCTATGTTAAAGGTGAATATTCACCATAAATAAAGAAAAAAAATTAAACTTATGGAGTCTAGTGGCTGGTTTTCCGAGTAGGCTCAGGAGGTTCGTTACAAAGAAGATATAATATAGAGCATTTATTTGTTCATTATCTCCTACTTTGTGTCACTTTTTATCTTTCTTATGTTATATATGATTATGTAGGTTCCCATTGTGCTTTCTACTGGGAGTCAATGCACAATTTCTGCTAGACTACAAAATTAGTTCCATTGTTGGTAGAATTAGACTCGAGTACTTATAACATGAAAATATAAATGATAATTGTATAAGAGATGCAACAGTGGTGAAAGACAAAGATTAACAAATACCTGAAGAAATACGCAAGGAAAAATAGATTGTCTATTGTGGAGGCTAGGTCACATTCTTTCATATAAGAAAACAAAAGATTCATTAAAGCAGCCCCAGCCAAAATTGAGAAATTCGTTGACGGGACCACGAATGTGATAGAAATACTATGATGGACAACTAGAATTGAAACTAACAAATGATGGTCGAACCAAGCTACACAAGTGGGTCGAAAAGATCTTGGATGAATTCTATAAGGAGCAAGCAATAGAAGAACGAACTTCTATTGAACGAATCAAAGAAATGTGTTTCAAATATTTTCATAACAATTCTCTATTTATCATACCTAATTTGTTACACAAGTTTCTCCATGAAAGAGGATCTAACCACATAATAGAATATCGATCAGTTCTTTCGGAACCACTAAATTTTGGTTGTCGTCTGAAACAGATCGACTAGGAGAAATTTCACGAAGCTAAATGTAAAAGTACAAAAGAAGTGTGGACTTATTTCTTGAGAAATAAAAGATGTATGCTAATTTTACTCTTTTTAATTGACTGTAAGTCGACTCATTATGGGGGGATAATGATTTGTTAAGAATAAATAAGAAAAAAGGGAAAAGAAGAAAAGGGAGATTTATTAGGAAAATTAAAATGGGAGGAAAGTTGTCGACTACAAATAAACAACATGATGAAGACAATAGATGAAATACTTTAGATGGATTTCAATTGTATAAACAGTTGATCGACATTCAAAATTTAGCATAATACAAGAGAAAAAAGAGACAATAAGAAATGAGGGAAGAATACCAAAGAAAGGAAATTCAAACTTGAGTGTGTAAGAACAAAGATGTACATGACTCCTCTAATTCTCAACATCAAGAGTTGAGAGGCATAGAACCGCCCATTCTAAAAAATATTAATAGTCTGTAAGTAAGTCCTAAAATGCAATTATATGAGATGGAAATCAACAACTCTGGTCCAACATTTCAATGTTCACCAATTCTATCAATATCAAGCCATATTATCATAAAACTCCTCCAAAAACAATGGCATATTAATTCAAAATCATCCACAGTTTAGTATAGAAGAGATGAACATGGTAATTTAAGCAATCAAATAGAAATTGAAAATATTGTTGTAAACCAAACTTGGTTTAGTAATCAATAAAACGAATACATGCTTCACCACGTTAGATATCTCATGAACATACCCACCCTGTGATAATTATTGTCTATTGAAGAGCACAAGGATATAAGCCCATCATCGAAGAGTCATGACCTGGAAGTAGTTAGTTCACTGAAAACATAGACAAAGGTTATCAAACTAATGAAATATTAATAAATTTTGTAGAAGTCAATGTCAACAATCAAGAAAATATCCCACAAGAAAAACACCAACTCATAGTCGAAGTCAATAAGACCGACCGGTCAATATGTCAGAAGGAAACATTAAAAGCTACACCTCCACTAGTAAAAATGGGGCTAAATCATATCTCCATTTATGAAGGAGATGAAGATCCAAAGAAGCACTGGTTCTTCTGTGAAATTTTTTGGGATGCTAACACCATCACTAATGAAGACAAACAAATGGCCCATTTTGCAGCCACTCTTTAGAAGAGATAACTTACTTGGTTTATGAATATCACAGAAAACTAGTCGAAGAGCAAAAATGATATCAAAATGAGTTTATTTTCCTTTGTCAAAGCACAAGATGTTAGACATCTTGTGGCTCAAAAATTGAAAGATATTAAATAATGATCAAATGAGACAGTAAGGGAATCTAACAAATGATTTAAATATTTTCTAATTCAAATCCCATATATTATCGATGAAGCATTGTTAGTCAAATGGTATGTTGCTATTATGTTATAGAAATTTTGAGGATTGTTGAGGATGCACAGAGTAAAGACATGCGAAGAATCCCTCAAGTTGGATTAACACATTAAAATGGATGATGAAGGGAAGTCAAATACCTCAATGACTGACAATAAACTAGAAGAAAATATTGAAGAATTATAGGGCTCTCTATTGGCATTATCCCTCTAGAAAAATAAGCTTTGATGTACTAACTATAGAAGTGAAGGGAATAATAAAGATAAATGTAAATGTTTTGATCATTTTGATCAAGATGTTAGATAAGTTAAGTCATATACATACTATGATATATGTTAAATTGATTCAAACCATAATACTAAAGAATGGAAGTATAATTTATGTAATACTAAGTTTAAATGGTCTACCATATGTGAGGAAAATAGCCATTCAACACAAGAATGTTAGTTAAATGTGAGGAACAAGCCCAACTATCATGTTGTTTACCATACTTAGGCTTCATATAACTATGATGAGCAATCTACAAAAGGAGGAAGAGGAAATGATATAGCAAGATATGGTGATCAATGCGGAGGATACGATGGTCAAGGTCATGATCCAAGGTCAAGGACAGGGAATATTATATTGTTTCACATGTTGGAAAGAGGGCCACACAACACTTAGTTGCCCATTGAAAGATAAGATTAACTTATGTTTTTGCAACATGTGTGATATGGGTGATCACTCTCTCGAGAATTTCCCCAAAACTCTTGAAAATATATTAAATAAAAAAGTTGTCAATATTTTACAATCCATGCAGAAGAAGGAGATTCTAAATCCAAAAAAACTCCATGTCATTGCTAGGTCTAGTGTTGGTCGATAAATACTTCTCTGAATCAAAAAATCCTTCGACCGAAAAAAAGTGATGATAAATATTCATATATGAAAATTCAGAAAGACATTATGGAAAAAGCAGTTGACGTTTTTAAAAATTGAAGCCAACATGCCTAAAATTACAAAGAATACAATATTCATGGAACTTATGGAATTATTGAAGAAGAAAAAATCAATTGGTCATCTTGTTGAACTTTTAAATATATTAAATGACTATAATGAAGGAAGAAATGAGTGGAAAAACTTATTCCATATCTCTCAAGGTGAAAATCTATATAATCACGACCCTCAAGTCGATTTGGAAATAAATCTATATATGGTGAAATAATTCATGGTTGATTTTGGATCACAAGTAAATATACTTCCATGAGAAACATGGATTAATTTGGGGAGACCATCGCTTCACAAGATGATTAACTATCTTAAATTAGAAGACCAAATGTTCATTGAGTCAATCAGAACAATGCAACAAGTAAAAACATCAATTATGGGAATTTAGACCTTTGTCAACTTTGAGGTCATCGACTTAGTCGATGGAATTCTTGCTTATCCACATTTAGTCAAGGGACTATGGGGTTGAAGTATGAAATCCACTATATCATTAGAAAAATAGAGAATTAAAACAAAGGGTAACAACAAGAAAAGAATAATTCCTCTTGACCCTCACAAAGAAAAGCATTGGGTTAAACCATGGGAACAAGATTTGGAGAAAAGGAGGTTGTATCAAGTCCTACATGAAGACAAAGAAAATGTGGATCCTAAATCATTTAGAGAGACCTTAACTAGCTCCTGAATTTTTATTAGATTTTTTTTTGACATCGACCTATGTAAATGGAAAATTGAGAATTATGAATATAAAGAAAAAAAGTGTTGGACAATTGAATTAGTACTGATGAAGAAGGTCCACCCATGTTTTACTATAAAAGTCGTGCCTATAATCCAAGAAATAAAAATTGAATAAAGGCCATGATTCTATTGTTTGATTTAAATAAAGACTCCAATACTCCAATTAGATTCAAGGAATGGGTTTATCCTATGAATCATTTTGATCAAGTGCATAAATATATTAGACATCAATGGAGAATGCAAAGTCTAGTCCATACTTTCACCAATCAAGCAAGTTGATGGTGGGATACTCATTCGACCAACTCTAGACATGGACAAGAACAACAACATATTTTATTGAAAGGTTTGGAGGATGTAAATTATTAGGACAAGCAAATATTAAAATATTAAAACATATAAAAAAGCCTATTATTCATATATAAAATTGCAAGTTAGAAGGAAGAATAATCAAATATAGGGACGAAAAGGTATGGCCTCATATGTTTCCTAACACTCTGGATGACTTTCCTAATAAATGGTATAAATTGGAGGAGTCTCGTGGTCAATCATTAAAATTGAAAGGATAAAAAAATAACTTTATTAAGGACTTTGAATTCTATCTAGAAGACAAAAAAATGTTTGATTCAACTTAGTATATTAAAGAATTATTAAAGGAAAAATAACCCAAGAATTGTAAAAAGAAGCAACAATTGATGTCTAGTCAAGTCACATATGCAATTGTTACACAATATTTTGTCATATCTCTTGTTCACCTCCTGTGCCCTATCCCAGAGTGCCAAAACATTGACTACTATGCAGCATATCCATCATGATATATGGACCAAAACTTCCCTAAAGAATCAAAGGAAAGCTGCCCTGAAATCATTCCAGAGAAGGTTGCCTAAAAACCTAATTTTTGGCAGCAACGTGTTTTGCTCCACTGCCTACTTGTGTTGATGCCAAGTTTCTTAGCTATACACTCGCACTGCCAGCACAGGTTTTCATAGGAAAACTCACGTTGAACTCCTTCTGCCAGGATTTCCCAAACTGGAGGATAATCTCCACTCACTAGAACCTTCGGGAACAATGAGCTGGATATAGGTTATTGTTGATATGGTCAAGCTCTCACATTTAGGCCTCTTGATCTTATCATCATGGGCTTTCCCCTTGAGATGTGGGCATTCCCCCCTCTTTTGTGGATCCAAAACTCCCTCTCCCTTCCTATAAATTCACCCCTTTCCATTCCCAAATGGTTGGTCATTGATTGTTGCATCCTTATGTTGAGATTATGCTTACATCCTACCCATTCTATCTTGGAGAAGAAGTGCTTGAAGAGTCTTTTCTTGGACTTGGACATCCACCCAAAGTAAGGCTTCAACATCAACACATAGGTTGTATTATTCCCTTTTTAGTTTCTTAATATATACGTCTAATGTTCACTTTCCATAATTGTGTAAATATTTATGTGATTAGCTTAATGTTCCTTGATCTATTAAGTAGTTTAAGCTTGATGTATGTTATATATACTCTCGTCTCTTGCATAGTACTTTGCTATTCCTTGTAGGTCTCCGGACATGAAGAACAACTTACGAGCGAGGCATGGAGCATAAGATTTAAAGCCATCTCTAAGGATCGAGCGATTATCATTAGAACCAAGTAGGTTCCTCCTTCTTACTACATTTGTCTAGCATAAGCTAGGAAAGTGTGTATTAGATTGTTCAGTTTGTTTCTAGACCCACTCGTTAGGCTAGAGGGATCGCCTTTGTCCATAGAGGGGATTTTCCTTCACAAAAAATGGTGAATCTACTAGGGACGTTATAGTTAGTTCATCCTCCTTTCTTAATTGATCCCTTGATCAATTTGAGCTACCATCATGCTCTCAGTTAGTTTGGGTTGATATAGGTTTTCACAATCATTGGTTATTGTCTTAGAGTGCTCAGTCTGGAAGAGTTTGTGAAATTTTTTTTTATTTTCTACATTTTTTCTCGACCAACTTTCTTTTTCTTCAAACGATCGTGCTTATCCCTTGTTCAGTGCTTGTTTGGCCTTAACAACTGCCCTGATCCTTGAGATTGGCAAAAATATAGGCTTTCTCTGTCAAACCCACTATGTTTAAGCCCTTAAGATCCTATTTTTTCTTGTATGACTAGTTTTTGTTGGTGTTTTGATTCATTACCTCGTTTTATTAACAAATTCTTACTCCTTTGAACTTTCAAATGTTTAAGTGCAATCAAATTGATTTTAGGGTTTATATGTCGATTGGTTGTCACTTGCTGCTTATGAGTGTCTTGGGGTCTCTGGTTTGTTGAATGATTAGGTCTCTTCATTTGGTAAAATCACTTGAAACATTGACTTACATTGGTTTCAGTTTGTCTTGTGCAAAGTTGTTTTTCATGTGTATTAGGTCATCTTGCATTTGAAATCCATCTTTGTCATTTATCAAACATATATTACATTTTTTGGTTTGTAAACTGAAATGAGTATATTTTCTTATCTATTTGAAAGAGAAAGTGAAAGACATTTTCAGTGAGTGCTTTGAATTTGGTGTTACTTTGATTGATGCCTTGTTTGCATTTAGGAGTATTTTGGATCAAAATTTTCGTTTTTTCTTTAGTTGAAACTTAGTTGCATATAGACATCTGAAAATAAAAGAGCATCATATAATTAAAAGTACATCTTAGTGAAGTGAAGATCATTTTTTTCTTTCAATAGATTGCATATTCATTAGTGAAAGTGAAGTTTAGTTTTTCTCTTGCATTTTTCATTTGGATAAAGTTAGTAGATGCATATTTTTTATGCATTCTCTTGTTTTATGCATTAATTACTTGTACTCTCTTCCCTCGTTAGCATAGAATTCATTGAAATGAAAATTTTCATTTTTCTCATATAGTTGCATACTAGGATTCAGCTAACATCGTTTGAGCCAAAAATTGAAATCTAATTCAACAAAAAATTTAAAATTTACTGAATTAACATGAGCATTTGGAAATTAATGCAAAAAATATAGGTCTAGGTTAGAGGCGTGCTCCAGCGTATATAAACCTAGTAGCTGTCACGAACTGCCTAATTTGTATCCCAAGGGTGAAATCTTGTTCCAGTATGGAACTATATTAGAGGTTCTCTAGTACTCTAGGGTATATCAAAGGCACTCTAGTACGGTAAGTATATCAGAACACTGTCACTGAATGATTATGCATTAGACAATGCTAACACGTACTTGTGCTCCCCGTACCATCGAGTATATATTGGGAGAACCCACAAGGTTTCTATCATTTAGCCACAGGTAACCAAGTCAGTTGCCTTGCAAACGTGATACACCGAACACAACATTCAGGGAGATCGATCGTCATACGTTAATTCCTTTGTTTCGGCTAAGGTGTATATAATGGTTCATAGATACTTGGTAAACCCTCTTTCTTAGTACACCCTTTTTTATTTATTTCTTGTTTTAAGTCCTAAAATTAAACTTCCCATGATAACATGACTTACCAATGCAGTTATCCTTGGCCTCATATTGCCTAATTAATAGTAAATTTTAATTGTAGGCTCACATCAACCACCCATTTTATTGTTTTTGAGAAAAGATCATTGTAGATGAACCATTGAGTTCACCTTACATTTCCCCTTCATCATTTGACACTTAAGGTTCATTGCAAGGAGTTCACCTTGATTTTTCACAGTCACTTGAAGCCTAAGGTCTTGAAATTGGAATTGTCCCAAGTATCCAACCCCTTGCTTCTCATCCTCCACCTCAAGATGCATCTCATCTCAGGAATCTGATCTACAAACCCGTGAGAGTCCACAGAGTTTTGTTTTATTCCCTTCAAATACGCTTTTTGATCCATTGGTTATATCTCCTCAACAACCTTATACTCCATACAACAATATTGGCATACCTTTGGAGTTATCTCCATGACCATCTCAGATTCCTCCTCTACAACTATTTCCACCTATGGCCTTAGAAGGTGCGTTCCCAGCCTCTTCTCAAGGTCCTCCAGATGTCTCAGCTACTCATACTCCTGCTGTTGATAATGATTTTGAATACTACTTTCGACCTAAAGGTTATCCATATGTGGGAAGTGTTGCACCTCCACCACCCCCTGAAATTAGTGAGCCTTTGTTTCCAGCCGATTATATATCTTTGGCTCAAATGTTTGCAAGTACTCCAAGTTTGTATTCACTTTATCATAATCACATTTGTTCATCAGGTGCCATGCCTGCTTTTGGTTCATTTGTTTCAAACGTGGCCTCCCAAATTCCTGTACCAATTGTATTTTCGTCAGTTCCTGTACAATCGGTAGTCACGGTTGGGGCAATTAATATCCCTATAAGTTCCCAAGGTCCCCCATTAAGTGGAAAATATTTTCCATCACCTATACCACTGCATGGGGGACAATAACCACCTCTGCCCTATGTATCTCCTTTTTTAGGTGGACCTTATGTGAGTGCACCTCAAACTCACACTACGAGAGCTAGTCACAATGTTGGCAGTGTACCTTATTCTAGTGGATCATCAATTCCATTTGGATCAGGCTAGATCACATATCAACATCCTCTTTTGGCTCAAATACCCTACCAACAACCATACCCTCTATACGGCTCTTAACAGCCTCAGAATCCACCCTTTACTCAATAGGAAGAATCCCAAATGCAGCCTAGTTCAAATCCCTCATTTGGGGCATTTGATCAAATTCAATATGGAACTTATCAGTACCAACCTGGAACTCAACAGATTCCACAAGGAACTTACCAACAACAACAATCTTATGTACAACAAAAACCTTTTGTACAACAAGGACCTTATGCGCAACAACCATTGTAGCAGAAAGGATAACCCTTACAATATAAAAACGAACCTTTATATCAACAAGGTCAACCCTTGCAACAGCAGGACCAACAATTTTATCATCAGGGCCAACAGTTGCAACAACAACCTTATAATCCATATGTTGTGCAAACTATTTATCCACCTTATGGTTCTTAACAACCTATGGCAGGTTAGTATCAACCTTACCCTGCTCAAAACCCACCTTTGTGGGGGTAGAATTCACCTTTGTATGGTCATAATACCCCTCAGTAGGAGAAATATCACAGTCCTTATGGTCAAAATCCACCACTTTGGGGGCATAACCCATACTAACAAGGATGGAATCCACAAGCTGAGCCTTATCAAAGGTCTCCCATGCCTTTCAACCCACAATTTCCATTTCTAGCAACGTTGGAACTGCCAAATGTATCAAGGCTCACTAATGATCCAATAATTCATTCGCCTTATTGACCTCCGGTTCCCACTAAGATTCTTGGTGACTATATGAAATTAGAAGGAAAGTTTGGAGAAGGCCCCCAGGCCCACGTTGTGACTTACCATTTATGGTGTTCATCCAACTCTTGTGTTGAAGACTATGTTCATCTACGTCTTTTCCAGTGAACCCTGATGGGTGCTGCCGTGAAATGGTACATTGAATTACCTCAAGCTGCCTATCAAGACTTCAATTATTTGGAAATGGCCTTCCTTACTCACTTCCAGTTACCGGTTCATTATGAAACTGGTATCCATTTTCTTACGTCTTTGTAACAGAATACTACTACCCACATCTCTGATCATAGCCATAAATGGAGACACTGACACCACCTTATCAAGTTTGATATACCTAATGAGTTGTTAATTGAATGGTTTACCAAATCATTCATCAACAAAATTTCCAAAGACATAGCGGTGGGAGGTTGTGTGACCAAAGATCAAGCCATTGCCCATGCCCAATATTTAGATTTGTTGTATTCCCAATCCGGCACATTATATGATATCTTGCCTGATGCTCCGAGGCCATCTACAGATCCAACATCTTCTAAAGCACCAGATGTACCACCTGTCGATGGTATTATTGGATCAGTATCTCAAACTTCTAGTAAAGCTTCTTCGAAGAAAAAATCTATTTTGAATGTTGTATCCAATCCTCCTTCGAAACCCTCTCCAAATATTTGTAAAACCTCTAAGGTTAATGTCATTCAGTATACCATGGCAGACAAAGCCTCTAAAGGTAAAAATAAGGGTAAAGGAAACGAAAAGTTAATGCCACAAAACAGGATCCTCCAAAGTCATCTGTTGAAGATGCATCAAAACGTAAGCCCAAATATCCTTGCCTCATTTTTGAGGAAGATCACTCCGTAATGACTCCATTAATCCGACCGCCTCCCAAGGGTGTCCTTCAGAAATCATCTTACAATACGAATACGAGAGTTGCCCAACATTACAATATTGTGAAAGAATCAGCTCAAGCACCTTCAGTGATGTATTCCTTGAAATTTCTCCAAACTTGTCCAACGAGGTGGAAATAATTACTATCCTTTATAGGAGGAATTGACCCTACGGATTAGAATTTGATCACTTTTGACCTGGAAAATCATGTTCCTTCGCTTCCCCCATCAACTTGTGTTTTTTTATCAATGGCATTATTAAAGAGAAGAATATTCATCGGACTGTGATTGATGAGGGTAATTCCACTTGCATCATGTTTGTTTCATGTTGGAAATCTATAGGTTCTCCGCCTCTCAACTAGCCTCCAAACACCTTAGAAGCCTATGATGTCAGTGGATCTCATACTTACTTTATTCTCATGAGCTTTCCGATCACATTGGAAGGGAAAACTATTGAATTAGAAGAAGAAGTAGTGGATGCAAATTTGAATTATAACCTTCTACTTCGATGAAGTTGGACTCATGTTATGTTTTGTGTGGTTTCTTCTTTGTTCTGGATGCTCTATTTTCCTCATGAAGGGAAAATAGTCATTGTTGATCAATTAGCCTTTTTCTCTTCTGGTTCTTCAAATGGCAACGTGCCATATGTGGAAAATACCAACATTCCGTATTAGAGCGCTGGGGCAGGCCTTTTAAAAGACTTTTCCCTTATGGGAACTTTTTCCCTCCCACCTCCTCGTGTCACTTCTGTCATCATGATCTTCACTTCTTACGATCCTTGGATCATTCCTTCTCTTGATCACATTGATTCTTGTGGTGATGTTATGATGCTTAACCCAGCAAAACAAGCCTACCAACCTATTGTTCTGGCTTCAGTGGTCGCTTCTAAAAGTCATACTACTCTTAGTATGCATCTAGACACATTTTCACAGTCTCCTTATCTTGGTTCTTAGGATTCTCTAAATCCCTTGAACAAGACATTTCCCACTGACGAGAGTATCACTGAGCTTATGTCTCTTGAGGCACCTCCCTGGAATGATGTTCATCATCATTCCTCATTTCTTCCAAGTCTTGGCGAGATTTCATCGTGTCTGGATACCTTTGTTTCCCGTACACTTACTCATCCACTTTAAACACCCATCTTGATGCATGAATTTTTTTCTAAGGGAAACAATGGGAACACCACTACTACCATGCCTATCGACATTTCTGTTAAACTAGGAATTGTTGAGAACATACATGTCGAGGTTCCTTGTTCTCCTAATGAGATCAAGATTTACATTTCCCTTTTTAAGGAATTTCACGATGTCTTTGCCTGGTCATATGAAGAAATGCCTTGCATTGATCCAAGTATGTTTGTGCATGAAATTCCTACTTATCCAAATGTGAAGCTTGTTCATCAATGACTTCGTCCAGTGCACCCTAGAAAGGCAATTGCTATTAAGGGAGATGTTGAAAACTTCTAAAGGTTGGTTTCATCTACCTTATCCATTGACAGATTGAGTTTTGAACATTGTCCCTGTGACTCAAAAACAAGGGACTATCCGCATTTGCATTGATTACAGCGATATCAATCGGGCATGTCCTAAAGATAATTATCAAACTCCCTTTATCGATCAATTCATTGATGAATGTGTGGGGAGTGAGATCTTTTCTTTTATGGATGATTTTTCTGGCTACAATGAGATTAAAATGATTCTCGTCGATCAACATAAGACTTCTTTTATCTGTCCATGGGGAACCTTTGCCTATAAGAAACTCCCTTTTGGTCTGAAAAATGTTGGCACTACCTTCCAATGAGCGATGTTTTACGCCTTTCATGACATCAAACACATCATTCAACCATATCTTGATGACTTTCCAGCTTATTTTGCTAACTGTCATGATCATCCTGACCACCTACGAGTGATTTTTCTTCATTGCAAAGAATACAATATTCATTTGAATCTGCATAAGTATGTTTTTTGTGTTGAATCTGGTCGTCTCCTAGGATTTGTAGTATCAAATGAAGGAATCCAGATTGATCCCCTCAAACTTGAGGCCATTGTAAACTTACCCCCTTCGTCATCTTTACATCAATTGTAGAGCTTGTAAGGGAATGCCAATTTCATTTGTATTTTTATACCTAATTACGCTGAGCTTGCCAAGGGATTTACTTGTTTGCTAAAAAGGAGGGTCCGATTTATTTGTGATGAAATCGCTCAAAGATATTTTGATGCATTAAATAACACTCTCATTATTAGTCCTTTGTTGCATCCTCCCGACTATCACCATGATTACTTCTTATACTTGGTCGCAACCAATAATACTATTTCCATGGTACTGGTGGAAGACGATGATGGTGGAAACAAACATGTGATCTACTATCTAAGCCAAAATCTTATCGATACCAAAAATCGTTATGCCCATGTCAAGAAACTTGTTTTGATAGTTGTGCACATTGTTCAATGCTTTCGACACTGTATTCTTTTACAAAAAACCACTGTGATTTCTGATTCCAACCCCATGATCTACATTCTGACTCATCAGTTGCTGGGAGGAAAATATTCTAAGTGGTTTATTATCCTTCAATAATTTGATTTGGAGTTTGCTACATCCAAATCAAAGAAATCACTAGTTTTCACTGAATTGATTTGTTACCTTCCCTTTGCCACCACATCTACTGCTTTTGATGAGCACAATCCTGGTGATACTCTCTTTCTCATCAACACTCTTGACCCATGGTACGCGGATTTTATTGTCTATCTCTAGACCCAAACTTTTCAATCAGAGTTGTCTAATTCTAAACATCGTCACATTCAACATCAGTCCCAACAATATCTAATCATTTGTGATACTTTGTACCATGTTGGTGTCGATTCTATCCTTCGTAGATGCTTGAAACTTAAAGAAGCTCAGAGATTTCTCAATGACTTCCACCCTGCAACTTGTGGTGGTCACATGTATGGGTATACTACTACTCAGAAAATCCTTCGGGTTGGTTATTTCTGGCCATCCATCTTCAAGGATTGCATTTTAGTAATCCAAAAATGTCACATTTGCCAGATTTACAACCGTAAATAGCATGCCCCACCTGCACCCCTACACCTAGTTTTTATCGTCACCCCTTTACTAAATGGGGATTGATTTCATGACATGTAACCCTCACTTAGTTAGGGGGCATGGTTATATCATCATCACCATTGATTATTTTACTAAATGGGCCGAGGTGATGCCCACACGTGATGTTGACGGTAAAACTGTCATTCAATTTCTTTTCAACTATGTCATAACTGGATTTGGTGTCCCTCAAGCCATCATTACTGATCATGGATCTCATTTCGAAATTACATGATGGCAGAGCTTACTGCTCGGTTGGGTTTATGTCATGACAACTCAACTCATTATTCACAGGCCAATGGCCAAGTTGAGGCAATCAACAAAGTCTTGGTTACTATGCTTCAACGCACCATTGGGATTCATAAATCGAATTGGCATCTTATGATATTTTTGACTCTTTGGGCTTACCAAATTGTAGCTAAGACGGCCACTCAATTTACAACCTTTTAGTTAGTGTATGGTCTAGAGGCAACTCTTCCAATTGAGTTTAAAATTACTTCATTGAAACTTGCAGTCAATTACTCCAGAATACCTCACCTGAAGAGGAACATTTACTTTACCTCGAAAGACTCGATGAAACCTGTCACCTCATAACGTTAGTAATTGAGGCCCAGAAAAAACGAGTTAAAGCTCAGTACGATAAAACTATTTCTCCTCACTTTTTTGCTATGGGTGACTTGGTCTTGCTTTATAATCAAGCCAATGACAAATTGGGAGTTGGGAAATTCAAACCAATGTGGCATGGGTCTTACATTGTCAAACGCGTTTTACAAGAAGGTGCCTACAAGTTAGTGGACTACGAAGGGACTGCTTTGGTTGAGACCCCGAAATGGGCTTTACCTGAAGAAGAATGATGCATGATTATTCGTGTAAATACTTATGTACATTAGTGTGTTTTCAGTAGTGTGCAGTGCGATTTTGGTGTGTTAGTTTTCTTTTGTGAACATTTTTCTCTGCTTACCTCATGCTTTACTTGGTTTGCAGATGTCATCCAACCATTCCATTGGTTTTTCTGATGGTGCTTGTCATAATACACAAAATTTATCTTCCATTGCATTGGAAATATATGACCCTAATCACGAGTTAGTGAATTTACAAGGTATACGTTTAGGTCGGACAATTAATAACATTTCCGAATATAGTGCGGTCATCGAACTTTTGTCAAAAACTATCGCTCTTGGCATTAAAGAGTTAATCATAAAACTTGATTCGCATCTCATTTAACTACAACTTAATGGAAAATATTCAGTTAGAAACCCTCAAAATTTTGAGAATGTATTTGCAAGTTCGTTTATTGGGAAGAGAATTTGATTTTAGTACTTATCATCACATTCCAAGATGCATAAACACATTAACATATGCATTCACTAATTATGTGTTAGATAAACATTTGTGAAAATCGTAAATCTAGAACATCACACATCGGATATGGTACATGAAACTGGATATATATTATATATAAATATAATATATATATATAATATATATATAAGAGAGAGAGAGAGAGAGAGAGAGAGAGAGAGAGAGAGAGTGTTTTCAAAAGAGTTTGCTACATCAAAATAACAAAATTTGTGTTCAGAGACACATTGCTTTATAAGCCTACATAGTGCAGAAAGTAAACTAGAAGATGTATATTTGCCCACATGGTGCTCATGATAGCACGTGACGACCCTAATTACTCGACCCAGAAGCCAACACAGTTTGGCGCATACCCCTACTATGAGCCTTTGGTAGCATAATGGCACCTCATCGATTGCAGCATACTCTAGAATCCCCTTGGTCAAGATTTCCAGGTTACGCTCTACGTCGACGATGGGATCTACTTCCTCTACATATCGAGGTGCATCCTAGATCTGGCGTGCCACTTTGCATTAAACTAAATGTGCATATTAGGAATGAGAACATCATTATATATATATATATATATATTGAAAAATGTATTTATATTATATAATTATGTGTTTGGTTTGCAACAAATACATTAAGCATCACAGAGCTAATTTATCAAAAAATTTCAATTGCTTTCTCATTTTCGATAGGAATACATGACCTTCTTGATGAGGATGTATCTATGCAAAAAAAAGAGGGGTTTTGTAGGTGAATATATTACAAAACTTCCCCAACAAAACACAAAATTTACAACACATAATGCTACTAATTGATTATGAAATCTTTCATGATGGCTTGTCAGTATCCATGTGTTTCTTCGGGGTTGCCATGAAGTCACTTTGGCTCCCCAATTTTCAATTTTTATGTTTTCTTATATCAATCAATTTAAATAAAAAAAATTAATAGACTTCATTTTCTATTAGGGAATTATAACAGACTTGGTTTGGCCACTAATCTTTAATTCAAATATCTTCTCATACTTCTCTATTGAAGTCTCTTATAATACACTTTGGATGTGATATCTTCAGCAATTTTGCCATGATGTTTTCCATATATTTTTCCTTTGGGAGGGAGCCTGTGATAATCCAAGATTAGGAGGGGATCTCCCATTGCTGTAATTGTTTCCATCTAATGAACTTTGGCTAACATCTTGTTTAGAGACTATATATCTACTTTATTATATGTCAAATGACCAATACGCCTTTATTAACTAAACACTTTGTCATCCTTGGGGCCATAGAGTACTTGTCCCCCTCCTGCCACCCCTTAAATTTAGAATATATAGTATATATATATAATAAATATATATATATATATTTATATATTATATATATATATATATTATATGTTAGAAATTTGTTGTAGGGTGATAGCATGGAGTTGGGTTACACTTTTTAGCAAGAGAGGACTCATTTAGGTGGAAAAAACATGGCTTGATCGAACAATTTAAGCCATCGATCGAGTCATTTTTAAGCGCTTGATCGAACTACTCGAGTGCTAAAAAAAGAGCTTGATTGAGGGTTAAAAACAAATCCTTGATCAAGCCATTATTTTCTACTAAAATGTGTGCACGTGGTCTGGGTAGGTCATTTTGCACAAACTACGGGAGAATTAACAGCTCGCCGAGAGTATTTGAGCAACTCGATCGAGAGTATTTGAGAAAATCGACTGAGAGTATTAGATCCCAATCGAGAAATTGAAGCATGGTCCGATCCAACCAACCTCGCCAACAACCCCACCAATGTTATAGAGGCTCAAACAAAGGTAGGTACTCTATCATTTTTGTCTTATTTATTTATTTCTTTTTGCAAAATTAAACAAATTAATTTGAGTAAAAAAATCTAACCATATAAAAACCATGAAAACCACAAAAAAAATATAAAATAACCTTGAAAAAGGCTTAGAAAACCACAAAACAATCCCTACAAAACAACTTAGAAAACCACAAAAACAACCTAGAAATCACTTTGAAACCACCAAAAAAAATATAATTTTATTTATTTATTTATTTTTTCTTACTTCAATGTAGACATGTTTTGTTTATTAAATGCATATTTTATCATTTTGAATGGTAAACATGTTATTTTATAATTATTTTAGGTTTTAAAGTTTTTCCTTAAGAATTTTGTGAAATAAAATTTAAACTTTTTCAAATTTCTATTATTATTAAAAATGCATTTTCAATTTCTAACAAATTTGAGTGAAAACATACCCAAAAAAAGGCCAAAACAAAAAACAACGAAACTATAACCAATAAACAAGTAAATTAGAAGCTTGAGATAGACATGATGAATATTGTTTCTCATAGTGGACCTCTATTTATCAAATCATATATATATATATATATATATATATTATATATATAGAAGAGAGAGAGAGAGAGAGAGAGAGACGAGAGAAGAGAGAGAGAGAGAGGAATTTATAATTCTCAAAAGTTTTTCAATAATAAATATAATAAAAAATCTTAACATATATATTTATATAACCATCATGTCACTCTATATAACAAAACCATTTACACTTAGGCTATATATAATATTTAACTATGTATAATTATTAGCCATATAGTAATATATTATATATATATATATATATTATTATGGGCAGTTATAATGAAACTATAATTATAGT
>APFE030328810.1:0-45217 GCA_000404065.3 Pinus taeda
TTTCATGATCTAGCTGAGGTAGGCATTCCCATGCTCAGCTTTATAAATTCATTTTCATGTACATAGGACAGACAACCGCCTGTGTGGCACACTAACAATTCTGGTAGAGCCATCATCCCTTGGCTTGGATGATTATCTGTGCAACTATGATGTACATTTGATGTCTTTATTTTTCCTGAATATATCGCAGCCTAGATGGATGAAACTAGATCCAGGGTCTTCAAACTCATTCAATCGTTGCCCGAAGTACAAGTCAATCCATGTGAAAAGATATTCTGATGTCGAAAATGGAAAGACATCCCCTGATTACCAGCCAATGATGTAAGCTATTAACAGGTGCGAGAGGAATCACCAATAATGATGATGACCCTCAAGGTATTGCAGTACAATTCACGTGGTGTGAATACATGAGTCGATGTCAAACACCACGTAAAATCTTTCGGTCGAAGGTCATTGATGTAAACCTTTTGTCGGAAGTGAGAAACTTGTCATTGAGGCATGCAAGCTTCAAAGTACTGAAAGGGTTGTTCCTAATTCGACTTCTCAGATAATGAGTTGATGTCGACAAGAAGTGACCCATCGTAGGAAGGCCTTAATGAATCCAACATCTACGACAAGGAACGAAGAAAATGATTTTGTGGAGGTGAAAACGATCTGATGATACAAGGTTTAGGGTGGCAGTCATGAAAGAATGGGGCTTGAAGGTATTGCAGTGGATGAGGCGTAAGCTGGGTTGGTGAATTCTCTGAGTGACTTTTCTTGAACATATCAGTGACACTGAAAATGGATTGGTAGCATTAACCCCAAAAATGGATGGTACGGACGACCAATCGTGATATGAATGGTGAACGGAATAACCCAACCCGAATGAATCATGGTGATGGAGTGAAAGTGTCATGTTCAAGAGAGACCTACTACCAATAAAGTTCTTCAAGTTTTCTTCCCAATTTTTCCCCAATCATTTCTAACCAGTACCTCTTTATTTTTGTTAATATTTAGGAGGAAAACATATGGTTTTCTTTAATTTTCCCTTCGGGCAAACTTGTTGCTATGTTTTAGTGAGCCTAGTGACAGTGAAACTCATTCTTGTCTGTAATGGACAAGTTTGTCACTATTGTTTTAACGAGTTTAACAACAAGGATAACTCAGCCCTTTTCAGTTTTAGAGAGTCTAAAAAGAGACAGAAAGGAAACTCCAGTAATCCTTTTTCGTGGTATAATCCCTTAAGTCTGAAAAAGTATAAAATAATACGAAAGGGATGACTTTTCCGATCACTTTAACGAGCTGAAAAAGACAAGTGCTCGATCTTTTTGTGTAATGATTCCTCAAGTCCAAAAAGATTAAAATATAGAGGAGGGATGGAACTTCCAATCACTTTAATGAGCTGGAGAGGCCAATTTCTTGGAAATATTTTTATATTTTACGAGTCTAAAAAGAGGTTAAAATAGACCTGTTTTTCCAAACACTTTAACGAGATGGAATGCTCGACAATCTTTTCATATTTAACGAGTCTGAGAAGGGTTTAAAAGAGACTTGTTTTTGAGGAATAAGTGATAATTTCGGGTAGTAGCTGGTTCTAGGTAAGGTTTGGAACTTTTCTATCACAACAGTGTAAAGAACGTGGCTAACAGAATCACTTGTCATAGCTGTTCCTCAAAAGGTTAAACAATCAAGTGGAGACGTATGATCAGCTAAAAAGTGGAGGTGATGGTAAGAACATGACCAAGGCTCAAAAGCTGATAGAAATGCGATCACAAAGGATATTTACCAAAGGTGGGTTCATTTTTTAATGAGCTTGAACTCTAGGGGAACATATGCTCATTGCTAGGTTTATTTTTTAATGAGCTTGAACTTCGCGTAAACCTGCTCATGCCAGTCGTATAATAAGGATGTCTCTCATTAGTAGGTTCATTTTTTAGGGAGCTTGACCCATGTGCAACTTTGCTCCAGAGGCTTTTATATGTAGGCTAGCAATGACCAAATACTGTCCTAGGGGTTAAAGAACTACTGAGGTTAGGTAGGATAGCTTCTCGATGGGAAACCTTTCCTTTAGTTTGTCGTTTCCATTGGTCCTGGCAAAGGTGAATGGTTGACTAGACCAATCACCTAACTTAAGCAGTTGAAGTTAGTAAAAACTATGGGGTTAGAGTTACGCTTGTCGCTTTTCATTTGCGTACAAAAGGTTTGCATGCCCCTAGGTATAAAGAGAAATAGAGTTTCCAGGTTACCATATGGAAGTTCTTGCATTAAAGCAAGGTTGTTTCGTCTGCATTTGCAGACAAAACACTTCCTTGGCTTTGTCCATCGAAATATACAAAGGTGAATGGTACGAGCTTCCACTCACATAACCTTTGATGATGGAATAATTTTCCAATCTAATCCCATTTTCGTAAATGGATGGTTGCGTTAGACTAGTCATATATCCTACATGGAAACCTACCTTATATCTAGGGTTTTCCTGCCGAAGCAAACTAGGGTGCATGCCCCTTAGATTTAGTCACATTCACCGAATCACTCGCGCTCATCAGGTGGACGGACTGGAGGTTGATGAGACATTCTTTGTTCAAAAAGACCAGTTAGGGGTGGCATTCGACTAGTAGCCGTGTTTGAACCGGGGAATGAAAGTTGGTTAATGAACTGGACCATTTTGTCTTCATATAGGAAACACACTTGAAAGAGTGAGGAAACAATAGCTCCCATGCTGTAAATGTAGTCATGCCCAAGGAGTAGATTGTAATATAGAGGCCCTTGGACTACCATCATGTTTAGATGAATGGTTTTCCTTCTCAAAGTTATAGGCAAATTTGGAAGGATCCTAATGGTCGACTGGTTCCTTTATTAAAGCCTAATAGATTTTGAATCTTAGGCAAAAGCGATGGAAAACCAAGTGCTTTCCAAGTAGTTGAGGAAAGAATACTCATGGAAGCCCCTTCATCTATGATAGTACCAGCCATGATCATTCTATAAGCTTGTAGTATGATTTGGAATGGTACATTAGATGGTAGGCGGGGTCTCCCTAGTAGATTCCAATCGAAGGAAACAACTAGATTGCTTGGAGAAGGGACTGAATAAACAGTCGGATGAATCTCTGATGAACTTCCTTCATGTGGTAAAGGAACAGGTAGATTGACCCCATGTTCATCAGATTCTATGTTAACAAAAAGAATTTGAACGGTGTTGTTCTAATTCTCTTTGGTGATTGTATCATCTGAAGGTGGACCTTCTGAAGACAAGACTGGGTCAACTGCCATCTCAACCTGTTGACTTTGTTCCGGTGTGGACTCAGAGGGTTTATCCTCAATGATAGGTGCTTTGACCAACAACAAAGGTGTGTCAGTCAAATTTTCAACTAGCGCTGGACTCGGCAAGAGTTTCTTGTATCCAGGAGGAAGTCGCTGCAGTGAAGCAGGACAGTTATCCAAGACTCTTTTAGCTTCGTCCAGGAAAGGAAAATGGTGGAGGGCATGATCGCCTTCACACAGTCTACAAGGAAATTTAGATCTTCCTTTCTGTCCATTGAAATTGTTTTCACTAGTTGATGGTGTGCTCTCAACATGATTGTCAGAGGTTGAAGACACTGGATTTTGCAAGTGGGGAGACCAGTTCTTTAAGATCCATGGGATGCAAGGACAATCTCGATGATAATGGTCTCCTTTGTAAATGACACATGGAGATTTAGGTTTGGCTGGTGCAATGTGTGGATTTTTTCCAGATGATGCATGGTTGCCCCCTTTTGCCATTGGCTTCTTCTTCTTCTTCTCTTTCCCTTTCTTCTTCTTCTCAGTTACTTGGTTTTTAGCATTACTAGCTTCACCAAGCGAAGAGGGAGAAGGAGAGGGAGAAACAAATGAAGTAGAAGGTGGGGGAGTGACTTTAGTATCATCTGGTTGTTGATTTGATTGTTGAACAATTACGGTGTTTTGAATGAGAGAGGTTGAGAAAAGCCATACTAGCAGACCAATTGTGAGTCCTGGAAGGGACAATGTAGCCATGTGTGGAGCACCAACATCTCCCCAAGAAGAGAAAGGACTAGGATTCCCCCAAGGGGAAATCCTTGATTGGTGGACTCCATTTTCTCAACCGAAGACCAATGAGGGAACTATGATGTTATTCCGATTAAAAAAAAATTATGATGCTTTGACACAACTTGTGTTTTCAATTTTAAAGAGTGGAGAAAAAGCTAAAGATGACTCTAGTTTCCTTTGATTTTTAATGAGCCTGATGTGACAAGTGCTTAGATGGACCTTTTATTTTAAGGATTCTAAAAAGGAATGAAAGTGACTACTCTGGAAATCTAGATAGAGGGATTACCAAACCAATCACAAAACTATAGAATACATTTTACGTACGACAGTCAATCTTCCTGAGTGTTGTGTTTAGTGCATTGCGATCGATAGGGCGGCAGACATGGCTTCCTAAGGATAAAGGATATAGCATATTGTGGTCTCCCAATAGATACTCAACGATACATGTGAGCACAATTCCAAACTAGCACTTGTCATCTCAAAGAAGAGGAATACCTCAACCTATGATGAAAACGATAGTTACCAGGATTTACGACACCGGAATATGTCTCTAGCCTAGACTTCTAGATGTTGTGTGTTAGGTTCCAAAGCGTTTTTATGTTCATTCATGTTTATTTTATAGTCGATCTTTCTTAAGAACTTATCCTTTAAGGTTCACCGTGTGATGTAGATATACAATTCCTAAATATGCAATCTAAGATGATAAACAGTCATTTACTTTCTTTTAGCAATGAAAATCCTAGCCTACTAAGGAAAGAAAGTAAAATTCTTCAACATAGAGCAGAGAGCACACACTAAGATGCACTGTCCTAAATCAATTTCCGCATGCAGTCTAAATGCAAATGCACATGCATGTATTTTTTTTTTCAGTTTCCTTAATGTGAGAATGACAAAAAGAAAACTAAGTACAGATCTGAACTATCTTTTCTCAATGCGACACTTCAACATATTCTTGTTCAAAAACGAAAGGAAGACTAAGACGACACTTTCAATTTGGACTTGAAAACTACTTTCGACACTTCAAAGAATTTATGATTCAAATCAAATACAATAGCAAAAGTGTAATCAACTATCTAAAAGAGGAAGACCTTACGACACTCTTTTCTTTGACTAAAAATGACACTTGCAACACTTTCAAATCAAACAATGACAGTTGAATTAAGCTACTGTTTGCAAAGGGGAAATTTAAATGATGAAAAACACATTCAAAACATTCAAAATTCTTTATCAATGGAGGCTGAATAATGCAAAGAAGGAAAGTTTCAACAGTGATGCACTGATCATAGACAACAAAACTACTGAATAAAGCTGAAGACAATGAAGAAGAAACAAAAATCTGAAGGCAGAAATAGTCTCACTCAATCATCACACCTATAACACAGGGAAACAGGGATGCATCTCACCTGCAACACACAGGAGGTGTGATGCATCCAAGTTGCCAATGAGAGACAGTGTGATGGTCCAGGGATGAGACTAAGCTTGGTTTTCACTCACAGTTTGCAACTAAGTTCAGGGATTTAGGCTGAGCTAATGATAGGCAGTAAACACAAAGTATAGGGTCTGATCTAATGAGGTTATTTGAGCTACCACCAGGGAACTTAGGATGTTTGCAAGTCAGATGTCTAGTTCATAAACTAACCCAGAGATTAACTAAAGCAGTGTTGATCTACTTTGCAGTTGCATAGAAAAAGTAGTTCAAAGGCTAGCTGGCTTAACTTTAGGCTCCGTTTGTAGTTTATAAAGAAAACAAAAGTTACTAACAATCAAACTATTCGTTCCCCAGTGGAGTTTCCATTTTGTTATCGGGAAAACTAGCGTCCATTTAGAGCTGCTAATCCCACTAAGACGGGTAGCTATCTTAGAAACAAACAAACTAAAGTTACTTGTGTTTTCCTTTATGAGAGATAGATGAGAGAGAAGCAGAGAGTACCAACATCAGTCTTTCACTTGGCTCCTTGCTTGTTTCCTCCCCCCTTTGACAAAGATTCACCGCTCTTTCCTTGCTTGTCCCACTTCAAAAAACACCTGTAGAGTCAAAGCAGCATAATACCATCAAAGCATAGAGATCTATAACCATAAAAAATATAGGATCAGATGTATATTAACCATACAAATGCATACACCAATACAAGATTCAGAAATATACAAGAATATGGGGGAAAACTCAAATCACTTTATTGATAAAATTAGTAGAAGAGAGGATTACAACCCAGTGGTCTGACCCAGTGCTATCCTCCCAACATGAAAGCCCTCTTCACCTCATGAAAAGACTAGATCACCCAACACTCCAATGTTTCACAGAGAAGCCAATAGCACTTCCTTACAAAATACAAAATTCCAGCCTCTGGATCTCTAGGATGAGGGATCCATATATAGAAATTCGCAAGTGGGTGAGTCAACTTCTGGGATTTTGATTAGTGCCATTTCACTGATAATTCTTGGTTCCACTTGGATATTTCATGATCTCTTACTCATCCGTGGGCAAATTCAGAGAGGCAAGTGTCATATGAGCAGTTTCTAGAAGATTCCCTAGGTTTCCACCTAGCAAACTGCCTCTGCCATTTGTCTACTCTCGCCCATCACACCCTATAGAAGGGATTTTTAGTATGAATTGCACCCCCTGTGTGCAATAGGTGAGATGCATCGCACCCTGACCATGGAGCAGGTGAGATGGTCCAGTTTTGACCAGTTCTGAGTATTTTTTCAGGGAGAACTTATGGGAAATGATGTAATCAGCTGACCTTGTTCCTTTAGGGTATGAAACAACACTTTTAGGGGTTTAGAATCCCTTGATTTATGGACATATTTTCTTGGGGTTGCAGTGCCCAAATATGTCTATAACATACTCCCCACAGAGATTTAGACCATCTTCCCCCAGCTAACAAAGATTTTCAAATTAAAGAGCTCACCTTTGAAGAATCCCCTCTAAAATTGTATTTTAGACACCGAGATAACTATTTGAACCATGTAGATAAGATAGGCCTCTGAGAATCAAACTTGCCCAAATATCAATTCCTGAGTGTTCATGTCTTCCCGAAAATTGTTCACTACTGTCATGCAAACTATGACCCTACCACGAGAGTTGTAATGTCCCAAGATCAAAAAAGCCTATTTACTATTACTGCAGAATCCATAAATGAGATGTTACAGTTGCAACCTAGTGAAAAGCTTACCCCCCTTAATATTTTTTACTTGCTTGATATATTTTCCAAGCTATCAGTTCCAGAAGAACTCAAATCCTCCAGATTTTCATTATTGAAGAAAAATACATGCCAAAGGACCCCCCCTCCTTACATGTCATCCTACTTTCCTAATCTAGGAAAAGATATCACATCAATGATATCATGCATTTTAGGCTTTACCACTAGTGAATATGTAGATGATATCATTTTTGCCTACATGTCTATTTTTACCACTGGCCAGCCTCTTGCAGTCAAATTTGATTATGAAAGATTCATCTCAGATAAGATTCATGATCAATTTATGAGATTGGAAAATGAAAGGGTGTTCAAATATTCATTTTTCCTGTACCATTTATTGCTTTACTATCATACTGATAAGTTTCCCTTCTCTGTCCAAAAAATTGATACCAAAGGTAATCCTAGATTTGTCGTCTTCTGGACCCCTCTATTCCACATGTCTAATTATCTGTACTCATATATAGATTTCATTGATCTATTTGTACATCCAGTGGCTACCATGTTGCTAGGAAGCCCTCCTCCCATAATCAGTGCAGACATCAGGAGGATCTTGCAGTTGTCAAAGTAGTACAAAGTAGGCGATTGGTACTTGTACCAAAACCATACAGAGATTAAAATCTATGGATGCGAGTTTCCACCTTACAAATGCCAAAACACCTCCCCATGAAATTATTTGCTCTGGAGTACTACAGGCAAATGATAAATTAAGATAAGGTGTATTTTGTTAAGGCCAAGAAGAAAGCCCAACTAAGAATAAAAGATCACCTTGGACCATTCATTTGTAACAGTAGAGAGGCAGGAAAGGAGGTAGATCAAATCCTCCAAATATTGGAATTAAAATAGAGTTTCATATGGACCTATGATCCCCACAACTTCATTTGTGATAGAAGGCAGAAAAATAAGCTATCTCCTTACATCCACCATAGGATCCCAGAGATTGAACAGTATGCCAATCAATCTTAATGGAGGGAAAACACATTAGTAGATCAAGATAGTACATAGGTTGCAGTTGAAAATGTATTGATAGATTTAGAAAGGAGGCTTGATGAAGATTTATTTGTATAGGTGCCTGGAGATGTCCATCTCAAAGGCAGTCGCAGGAACACAATGGACAAACTTTGGGGCAGGTAGGGCCTTCAGGCCAACTAGAACCATAAGAACAAGCAGAGCCATCAAAACAACGGGAGCCATCAGAACAAAAAGAAGAATCTGAATAGCCAGAAATCTCAGAGGAGCTTGCTCAGCTTGGACAAATCATGAGCAATCCTCTTGTTTTGTAGACTCCTCTAAAAGAGGAAATAGGAAATAAACCTTAAAAGAGACAGAGAGGAGGCCACTCCTTCCAGCAAGCCTATTGTTCAAACTTTTTCTAAAAGGCAAAGGTTAAACCCATATGCAGAACAAGAGTACCCTGATGAAATAGCGGGCAACACAGTGGCAGAAAGGATAGAAATTAGGCACACCATCCCTTTAGGATGCTCAACATCCACCTCACAGTTCTAGGTATTAGAAAGGCAACAGAGAACAAAGGTATCTTCCTTCGGGGCTCCTTCTGGTCAAAGCTAGGATATCAAAGAAAAGTATAAAGAAATTAAAGCAAGGAATGAGAAGCTAAAGGTTCAAACCTATGCTCATTATCTCAAATGGCTCCAACCAACTAGACAAGGCTGATGTTAGCCTTTGATATAAAGGAAGGCAAGATGCAAATGAGCTTTCTCAAGCCAATTGTGTAACAACCAAGAACAATGGCTGACTATCTGAAAACTGATTTTGAAGCTTTGGCAAAGGATATTCATCCTATTGACCAAATAGAGATGCATAAACAAACAGGTGAAATGGTTTACTCTATATTGACCAACAAAGCAATCACTGCTCATCAATTATAGAACTCACTGCATAACACATCTGCACAGATTCCATTGGAAAAAGCCTCTTCTCATGCCAAAGATATTAGAATAAAGACTTTGGAGGACTTTATCATAGAGCTGGGACATGATCCCAAGGATGTCAAAGTAGCAAAGCAATTAATAAAGAAGAGAAATGATGACATAGTTGCATTGAAGAAGCATCTCAATATTCCTCCTCTTAAGCATCCTCAAACTGTTGAAGTTTTAGGAAAACAAAAGGAGGAAGAACTTATGGAACTAGTCTTTAAGTTGAATGATCAATTAAAGGAAACTGAGAAAGAATTGGAGAAGTTGATGTAGTCTAAGCAGAGTGAGCTAGCCACCACTCCTCATATTGTTATTCTTATAGTTTCTACAGTAGCACCCTCCACTTTGGCAGTTGCATTGGCACCAACAATTCTGACAACAACAACATTGCCAATAGCAAGTATTACTTCAACCACAGGGACAACAACAAAAAGAATAGATGAAATGGTCAAGGCTATGGAACAAATGAGCATCCAAGCCATAGTACTGAAGAAGCTCAGAGACCAAGTAACAAGTTTGGAAACAAGTTGTGAACTTGCACAGATATAAAATAAAGAAGAAGCACGAAAAAACCAAAGGATGGTGGAAAGAATAAGAATCCTTGAAAAGGATTTGACACTAGAAAAGCCATTGGGAGATATCAAGGATATACTATGGACCAATATCATTGATTCCACCAAAGATATTTGGCCTTCCATTCAGGTTATTTTTGAACAAATTGAATTAGTCAAAACATCCATGGAAGCCATACGGAATACAAAGGAAGAACTAGGAGACAAACCCGGGGAAGAAAATCAGTTGATAGATTTTTTTGAACAACAGAAACAGGTACCAGCTGGATGAATTAGAAATTCAGGACAGAACAACAACCATTATTGAGATAAAGAAGGTTCTTACTAAAAGGAATATGATGCTCAATTTGGAGAAAAGATTCCAAAGCATTCAAGTAGACATCAACAGTTTCATGTTAAAATATGGCATTTTGAGAGAAAAAGGACTTCCTAGTCCTCTTGTCATACATGAAAAATTAATGACACAAGAAGATTACATTGACAGATTTCACAAACAGACCAAGAGCCAAGCTAGTTCTTCAGGAGTAAAAACATTACCTACACGAAAGGTACTTTATGACGGTCTGGAGAATCTGCTCTACATAGAACATGAAATCAAACACTTATTCACCAGCAAACCCAATTTTTCAAAATATACAGAAACCAATGAAGTATACAAGAAAATGATCATAATAAAATTACCAGATAATGAATGGTGGACCAGTTTTATAGATTTACTATAAGTTACTATGGTAAATCTAGAGAGGTAATCGCAACTACCGGGTGAATACACGTAACCTAGGATTAATCAGCACAAGTAAAGAGTATTAGTAGGTTAAATATATGAGTAAATTTAGCACATAATTACCAAGGAAACTGCAAGAGCCAAATCCGAATTCCAGCAGCCAACACATTCACAATAATGGGACAACTAGCAAATGGATTTCCATCTGTCTCTATCTTCGTGTTGAACATATTTTTTGTTTCCTAGATTAATTCTCATATAGTTATGAGATATTTTGTATAAATTTTTGTATAAATACTTCACAAGTTGAAGTAATTAGGGTGGATTAAAAATAATTTCTAGAGACATTTTGTTGTAAGCTAAGGAGCTATTGTACTCAAGACTAGACTGGTTTACTGGATTATGAAATAAAGTTGAGCACATTTTACTCAATTCTTGTGCACGTCTGGAACAAATAGGTATCATTTTCTCATGTTTAAATATTGTATTTCTTTATGTTATGAAATATTCATGTGCATTTATTATAAAATCTTAAAAGAAAACAAGGAATGATATCATCAGAATTAGCTTAAGTGTTTTTTGTTTTAGCTATTTTTTTTATTTATGTTTTCTTCTAAACTGCCTTGGTCTGGAGATTCTTAATTGCCTCCTTACTTCTGTACTTTACCCCCCTTTTGGCCCATAGTATAGGATTCTTCATTTCCCTTAGCCCTGGTTAGGATTTACCATCTAGTGTAACCTGCAAAATTGTTCTTGCTGTGTTAGCCTGCCCTGTGAACTCTTACATCAGTGATAAATCAAATCCAGCTAATCCTTTCTTCTTTGATTCCATAGCCCAATAGCCTAAATATTTTCTTTGTCCATTTGTCTTCTTAATTCCACCACCAAATCAAAACAAACAACCCTGAACATTAAGAACTAGCCTGAAATCCTATTTCAACAAAGTTAAATTATGAAGAGAGAGCCCTCTCTGGACTTAGGTTGGCTAGAACCCGAGTCTAAAAGATTGGTTTCTGGTTACCTCGGGCCATTACTTCTTTAATAAATTCTAAGGAAAAAACCTCAGTGATAACATAGTGGCGACGATACTAGGGATTCAAAACCCTCAGTTTTAATAAACCTTTTAGGAATTCAAAATTTTATTTTTAAGCATCTTAAAGGGTTATTAGAATTTATTTTCAAAAGTTCATAAAAATTTAAAGCAATCATAAAAAGCTCGAAATCTAGCTTTATGGAGAACTCATTATACCAGGGCCAACCCTAATCAACATTCTCCCCCTGTATTTGAAAATTCCAACCTTATTCTGAGAATAATCAGAAGACAAGAAAGTTTAGTAAGCCCTAGACCTATTTTTAGGTCCCATTCATGCCCTACTGAGTGGTTGTTCCTTGAAGATATCCCTTTTGACGAGTATTTTGGTCTCTCTCTGTTTAGAACCACATCTGATAGTGAACTGTTGGACCTAGTCCCAAATCTAAAATTCCTCAGAGAACTTGAAACTCAAAGAGCCAACTTGTCAATCAACTGGAACCTTCTGAACTCCCCTCAGTCATCCCATACCAATGATAGACTCCCCGAACTTTCTAAAACATCCTCAACATCTTTTAGCTCATCACCATTTCCCCACACTCCTGAAAATCATCCTTCCTCTCCATTCATACCTTCAATCCCTTATCAGCCCATCACTACCCCTCAAACACCAGTTACCCCTGCTACATCAACTCCCCTAATTTTCCCAAATCCCCCAATTACCCCAACACCTATTCTCAATCCCATATAGCTTAGAGCTATGGCACTAAGATATGATCCCCTCATAATGCCTGCACCTCAAGGTGTTTTGCTAGCAGAATATCAAAGTAAAATTGCCACATTCGATGGAACTGGAACATACATAGCACATCAGCACACTGGGAAAATGACAGATTATTTCGAACTGCATGAGATTGACATAGGATATGTCCAGATGAGAATATTTGTCCAAAGTCTAGCTGGAGAAGTGAGAACACGGTTTAGATATTTTCCCCCCAAAGCATAGATAAATTAGAAGTCCTTTGCCAACAGTTCTTAAATAGGTGGGAGAAGAAGAAGAACCCCCTTCAAATTCTATTTGAATATGAAAACCTTAAAAGGGGACCAAACAAAACTGTTCAAGACTACCATACCAGGTTTAACAATGTGGACAATGCCATCCCCCTTGACCTTAGGCCTCCACCTGGTTTAGACCTGATTAAATTTCCAGATGGATTTGATACAGATATGGCTTTTCAATTGAGAGAAAGGAATCCCACACACTTGAAGATATGCAAAGTGTAGATGCTAGCGCAGAAACTAATATGTGGTCAAAAAGGGCTAGAGTTAGACATAAGAGAAGAACACCTTTGAAAGATGAAACTTCACCCTTTTATCGAAAAATGGATGGTTTAGCTAAAGGAATGGAAAGCTTAATGGATAGAATAGAAGTCATTGAAAGGAAACCTCACTGGGATAACTAGCAGGCTAATCTAGTGAGGAATCCAAACTTTAGGAAAAAACAAAACCAAAACACTGGTAAGAATGGTCCTGACCAGAACGTTAGACCACCTTTCCAAAAACATTATGCTGAGACTTCCCACCAAGAAGACCCTGAGATAGATACTCAGATCAACCTTATGGGCTTAGATAATGAAGAAACTGTTTTTTTAACTCAGGATGATCAAGAATTATACATGCTTCAACAATTACAAACTCAAATAAGAGAATCTTTCAACTATAAGCAAGGTACTACTCTTCTATTTTCAATGTTCATAAACAATACAATTTGAGAAACAAGAAGAACACTGATGTTCCTAATCAGAATAAGAAAGCAATACCTAACCAGCCCAAGAAGGAAAAAGCTACAAATCAGAATCCTCAAATCACAAAAACCTTACAAATCCTTTCTAGACCACATCAAAATCCTCCTAGTCCCACCATTGAGGATGTAATAGATAACCAACATTCTAATGAGAAACCTTCCACTTCACTCCCCCTTAAAGGAACAGTGGAACAACCTCCAGAAATCATATTATAAAATCCAATTGAAAATACTCCTAACAATGAAAAAGAAAAACACAGTACTCAGAACTTTGGCTCTAAAATTCCAAATATTCAAACAGATAAATCCCCTCTGCCTTTAAATTTGGGAGTAGAGGTGGCCAAACTCAAAATTTCAGTGGCTTTGATAGAATTTGTTAAACATGAAAGTTACAAATCCCAGATCAGTAAATCTCTAAACTTCTTTGAAAATGAAGGCCCTGTGAATCTATTTGATGACCAACCTGAATGAATTTTTGAGACAGATGTTAATGGAAAGCTAGTTGAAGGAGGGATACCACCCTTCTACATTAGCCTTAACATCCACGACAAAATCCTGCACAATGCCATGCTGGACTCTGGAGCCTCACATAATCTGATGCCTAAGTCTGTAATGGAAAATCTTAACATGGATATCACCAGCCCTTATGAGGAATCATCTATTTTCCTTCAATTCAAGCCAAGTTAAATGCTTAGGTCTCATAAAATATTTGTGTGTCTACCTAGTTCAATACCTTGCTAAGACCGTACTTATGGACATAGTTGTTGCTGACATACCACCCAATTATGGCATGTTGTTGTCTAGATCTTGGGGTACCAAACTCCAAGGATCTCTGCAATTGGACATGTCCTATGCTACCATATCAGTCTTTGGACATCCCAAGAAACTGTATAGGAAACTCTAATGAAGTATGTAGTGAGTTCCCAGGAGAGACCTCAAAATTTTCCCATATATTAAGTACATTTTGATATTGATTCCTCCATACATTACAATGCTAAAACTAATCAAGAAGACACTTCAAGTAACATAATAGCAGAACCAAAAGAAAGTACAGTATTAAAGGAAAATCAAAATATCCAAATTCCTGAAACATCAAATAAAAAGGATGATCTAGATACCTCAGTCAAGAAGGATTCCACTACCCCAGATGAAAATTACGAGCATGAAATCCTGTGGCATCTTGAATTTGATGGGTCAGTCAACAAATTAGGTGCAAGAGTGGGTGTATGGGTTTACAACTTAGAAAACGATTACTCAGAAGGTCATGCCTACAGGTTGAACTTTAAATGTACAAACAATATGGCTGAATATGAAGCACTTCTATTAGGTCTAAAACTTGTTAAAAGGTTAGGAGCCATTAAAGTCTCTATCATGGGGGATTCTAAGTAAGTGATTAAACAAATTAATGTTGTTTATATGACTAGGGATCCTAGATTAGGATTTTATAGAGGAATAGTCATAGAGATACTAAATACCTTTTTAGAAACAAAACTTGCTGTCATTCCAAGAAAACATAACATGCAGGCTCACAACTTAGCCATGTTTGCTAGTACTTGTAAGCTACCCTTTCATCCCAACCATCAATACACTACTGAGGTTAGGCACAGACCTTCCATTCTTGTTAATTTAAAGAACTGGCAAGTATTGGAGAATGATTAGCAAATTAGCAAATTTTTAACTTTATATAATGAATTTGTAAATATCAACATAGACACAGACATAGCAGTAGATTTGGATTGCTCTGATGAAGTAGAAATTAACAAAATAGAATAAAATCAAACATATAGATTTCACCCTACAAATTTCACTAAAGACGATATTTGAAACCTAAAATAGATGCAAATTGATGAAGTCATTGATGATGAAACTGAAGTCATAAACCTTAAGGATAATTTCTTACCCAAAGGATTAACTCCTTTGGAGGACTTATTTGATTCAAACGATATTCCCAAAAAGCCTAAAATGGAAGCTTTGAAATCAGACATTGAGGAATGTAATATAGGATCTGAAGAGAATCCCAAATTAATAAAACTTTCAAAATCATTACCTCCCAATGCAAAACTAAAATATATGGAACTGTTGAAAGAATTCCAGGATGTTTTTCCCTGGAGTTATGAGGACCTAAAATCCTATGATACTAGCATTATACAACATACTATTCCATTAAAAGAAGATCAAAGACCCTTTAGACAGAAGCTTAGAAGAATTAAACCTATTCTATTGTCTTCTATTGAAAAGGAGATTAAGAGAATGTATGAAGCAAGAATCATAGCACCTATTAGGTTCTCTGATTGGGTTTCCAACCTCGCACCCACTAGAAATAAAACTGGTGAAATTAGGTTATGTGTTGATCTTAGAAATCTGAATAAAGTTTCACTCAAGGATAACTATCCTCTTTCCAAAATGGATCACATATTATAGAGAGTAGTGGGTTCCTCCAGAATCTCATTACTAGATGGATTCTCTGGTTATAACCAAATCCTATTCCACCCAGATAGTGAAGCAAAGACTGCATTCGCAACTCCATGGGGCACTTTCATGTATGTGAAAATGCCATTTGGGTTAAGAAATGCAGGGGCAACCTTTCAAAGAGAAATGGACATAGCCTTTGCCAAAGAAATCCATGATTTCCTACTAATTAACCTTGATGACCTCACAATATTCTCTAAATAAGATCAACAGCACCTGGATCATCTTAGGCAGGTCTTTATTAAATGCAGGAAATATGGAATTTCTTTGAATCCTAAGAAATCTTTATTTGGGTTGGGAGAAGGGAAATTATTAGGCCACGTTATCTCTAAAGGTGATATCAGGATTGACCCAACAAGAATTGAAGCTATTTTTGCAGATACTTCCTCCTAGGAATATCAAAGAACTTCAAGCATTTCTAGGAAAGATAAACTTTTTGAGGAGATTTATCTCTAATTTATATGAGTTAATTAGGCTAATAAACAACATGTTAAAGAAATATTCAACTATTAAATGGACTCTAGAGGCTAGAAATTCATTTGAAGATCTAAAGTTAGCCTTAACACAAATGCCAGTTCTCATCAGTGCAAAGTTTGATAGGGAATTTATCATATTTTCTTTTGCTTCAAAACACACCATTGTTGCAATCCTTTTGCAGAAAAATGATTAGGGTTTTGAAAAACCAATATCCTTCTTCAGTAAAGGCTTGAGAGATGCACTTTTAAAATATAACATAATGGAGAAACAGGCTTTTTCTCTGGTTAAATCTATAAAAGATTTCAGAGTTTATATTTTGTACTCACGTATAGTAGCTTATGTTCCCAATGTTGTGGTTAAAGACATTTTAACTCAAAATGGACCTGATGGTAAAAGAGGAAAGTGGATAGCTACAATATTAGAGTATGATTTAGAAATTAGACCTACCAAATGATCAAAGGCCAAGGTTTGGCTAAGCTAATGGCTAAATCAAACTACCAAGCCATAGATATAAACTTCATTGCAGGACTGGATAATGAAGAGAAGATGGCGACTCCACAGATCAGTCAGACCTTTACAAATTCACCATGGTACACTGATATAATATATGTTCTACAAAACCTTCAAGCTCCTCCAGAGCTATCCAGAACTAAAAGTAGGTTTTTAAAGATGAAATCTTCAAACTTTTGCATAATTGATAATGCCTTATTTTGGAAAAATCATGAAGGTATATTCTTGAATTGTTTATTAAAAGAGGAATTTGATAAAATTTTATAAGAGTTTCATGTAGGTGACTGTGGGGGACATCTCTATTGGAAGACAACAGCAAATAAGATCTTGAGGGATGGTTTTTACTGGCCCATCCTATTTGCTGATGTGAAAAAATTTGTAACCTCATGCCACAAATGTCAAATGTTTGAAGGAAAAAGAAAATTACTGCCATTACCTTTGAAACCTATTGTTACTGAAACACCATTTCAGTAGTGGGGTCTTGACTTCATTGTTGAAATTCATCCCCCTTCCTTTGCCCAGCATAGACAGATCTTAACTGCCACATATTATTTTACAAAATGGATAGAAGCCATACCCTCGAGACAAGCCATCGATACTGTCCTAATAGGTTTTCTTGAGACCAACATTCTATCCAGATTCAGTTGCCCCACTAAAATCATTACAGACAATGTTGTAGCCTTTAAATCAAAAAAATATAATTGATTTTTTCCACAAGTATCACATAACCCTTGGCCCTTCCACAACCTACTATCCCCAGGGAAATGGACACATAGAATCATCCAATAAGAGCTTAATGAATATTATCAAAAAATTATTGGAAGAAAATAAGAAGACCTGGAATAAGAAACTGGTAAATGCTTTGTGGGCAGACAGACTGACCACGAAGAAATCTATTGGCACAAGCCCCTATCAGCTAGTCTATGGAATGGAGGTCATTTTCCCATCTTCTCTGGGAACTCCAGTGATGAAATTACTCTAAGAAACACAGGTTTAGCCCAATGACATTCAAAGAAGGATCAACCATACTATTCATTTGCAACAAACTAGAGAACAAGTCTATATCAGGTCCCAAGTTGTGCATGAGAAAATCAAGAAAGCATTTGACAAAATAACCAAGGAAAAAGATTTCTATCTAGGAGACAAAGTACTAAAATGGGATTCAGGAAGGGAAGAAAAGGGAAACATGCGAAGTTTGACTTTATGTGGAAAGGTCCTTACATTATTTATGTTTTCAGAGGCAATAATGCCTATTTCCTTAAAGAATTGGATGGTGCAGAAGTAGAAGGAGCACCAGTAAATGGTTAAATACTTAAACACTATATAAGTCCCAGTCATTGATTCCACTTATTACTTGTACATACTATATCCTCCATAAAGTTCAGTGTGGATTGGATGGTAAATTTTGGACTTGAAGCCCGAAGAGAAGGCACTAAGCTTCAAAGTTTTGACTATCAGTAAATATCAATAAAGAAGCAAGGTAAAAGGGAAGTTGAAGAGAAAAATCACATAAATTTAGAAGGCTATTGATCTACTAGTTCTTGACATTTCTCCAGGAAATGCCATCCCCAAGAGGAGCCACTGTTATGTTCCTATACCAATAGGTGTCATAATATATGAATGGATGAGATTAAATTTGTAATATGTACATACCTTTGCTTTCTACAAATGTTCTCCATATTTGTAAAAACAAAAATCAAAAAATTAAAAAATTTAAAGAGGGTATGTCCTACAAGAAAAATAAAAGGACAAAAAGAATGAAAAAGGTCAAAAAAATGATGAAAAATGAACCCCAAAGAAAAAGAAAAAGAAAAAGACCAGGAAAGTGTACAAGTCCAAATGCCACTACTATTTTACTTTTTTGTACAATAATGATTGTGTGCAACTTGTTATTTATGCCACAATCCATTGTAACCAAATAATTTAATCTTAGTCATTCCATGTTTTGAATTTCCTGCTTAGAGATAGAGAATAAAATCTGTCCAAACTGTTTAACCTTGGTAGATAATTAGATTAGGTAGAGTGAATAAAAGGATCTCAACTGTTTAATCTGAGCCCTTGATGTAATAAGGATAGACTTAGATAGATTACTATTGTAAAAGGAAAAGGACAAGTTTGATAAGGGTTTGCAAGTTTAAGTGCACCCTAATAAAGAGTAGAAAAATGGTAAGATGAGTAGATGGGTAAGTAGTTGGATGGTTGTAGAATTATGGTGATTTATCTTGTCATTTACTTTGATCACCAAATTTCTTAAAGTGTGGATGACAATGGAATAGTTACAAAGTCAATTTATTAATTTCCCCTCATTCATTTTACTTTTTCAGTAATTTTCCACAAGCAAAAATCGAAGTGCCTAAAACTTTAAGTTAAAGGGGCTCAGAGCATTTCTCTGACTTCTAGAGGGACCAGACCCTTGGCCTAATAACTTATAAGGGTTAAGTACTTCAACTCCTTTACAAACATTCACTCCATCCATAAACATTCATCTCACCTGAAAATCCTTTTTCCTAAGGTAAAATTACCATTTACTTAGGAAAAGTATTCAACCTTACCTAAACCCCCTTTGTTTACATAAAAACCCGTAAAAAACATTAAGCCTAAGTTATGATGTGCAAATATGGATGCATAAATAAATATCGAATACATTATACTTAACACAATTTTCTTTTCTACTTTCGTTTCATATTAACTTTAACTTTTATTATATTTAACTCCCGAAAAATAAACCCCTTTCCTGTATATTTAATTAAAATCCCAAATGTTAAATATCCCGCCCCATGGTTTGAAATATAAGCCATAATAGTAAATAATTAGATGGATTAATTAGTCGATCCACGACTAATTAAGAGCCACAACCCCCCTGCCTTACAAAATGGGATTAATTAACCAAACAGTGATTAATTAATAACCTTCCTCCAATTATATCGCCCCTGATGTCATTAAGCTGCCCTAACCCATCGCGCCCCTCCATTAAACCTTCGATAAAATCACACTCCCAACCACCATGCGATCTGACCCCTTCAGATCCAATGGCTGGTGCTCACATCGAGCAGCCTCTGATGCTGACCTTTACCCATCCGATGTGAGTAGTTTTACTATTCACCCTGCTACTATGTGTCGCTCGATGAATGGCATCGGGCCGACCTTTCCCAATACTGTAAGTCTCCAAAAGTGGTGCGATAGATTCCACTTACTGACTCTACCTACCACCTCCACTACATGACAAAACCTCACCTCCGTCAGTTGACACTAGCTATCGTTTTCCATTATACCCACCAAAATCATTGACTTTGTAGATAAACCAAAAATACTCATTGTATTTGTTTTTTACCAAGAAAACACCCTTTGGTTCTCCATGCAATTACAAAGTATGTTCGAGTTGTCAACCTATACCAACTGTCATCCTTCCATAGCGCTGAAACTCCAGACCACTGTGTAGACCTGTGTGCTTCCTACAAATAGTGCACAACCACCATTTTATCGTTCAAACATCTGAAACCAGGTATTTATCCTATTTCCGACTGAGAAACTCTATTTTTGTGCCTAACCTAAGATAAATTGGTTTAAAACTTAAGTAATTTAGTAAGCTAAGCTATTTGATAGTCTTGAAACACTTTGAAATAGAGAAATTATGTCCAATTTCCCTAAAATCCTTTGCCTCCCATCTTTGAATCCACGAGAACCAAAGATGGTATCCCCAATTGCTTTGAATGTCATGCCAATTACTGCTCCCCACAAGGATTTAGACCATCTTCCCCTAGATAACAAATATTTTCAAATTAAAGACCTCACCTTTGAAGAATCCCCTCTGAAATTGTATTTCATACACCGAGATAACTATTTGAACCATGCAGATAAGATAGGCCTTTGAGAATCTAACCTACCCAAATATCAATTCCCCAGTGTTCATGTCTTCCCAGAAATTGTTCACTATTGTCATGCAAACTATGACCCTACCACGAGAGCTGTAATGTCCCCAGATCAGAAAATCTTATTTACTATCACTGCAGAATCCATAAATGAAATGTTATAGTTGCAATCTGGTGAAAATCTTACCCCCCTTACTATTGTTGACTTTGTTGATAGATTTTCCAAGCTATCTAGTTCCAGGAGCATTCAAATCCTCCAGACTTTCATTATTGAAGAAAACTACATGCCAAAGGAGTCGTCTCCTTACATGGCATCCTACCTTTCTGATCTAGGCAAAGATATCACATCAATGATATCATGCATTTTAGGTTTTAGCACTAGTGAATTTGTAGATGATATCATTTTTGCCTACATGTCTATTTTTACCCTTGGCCAGCCTCCTGCAGTCAAATTTGATTATGCAAGATTCATCTCAGATAAGATGCATGATCAATTTATGAGATTGGAAAATGAAAGGGTGTTCAAATATTCATCTATCCTATACCATTTATTTCTTTATTATCAAACTGATAAGTTTCCCTTCTCTGTCCAAAAACTTGATACCAAAGGTAATCCTAGATCTGTCATCTTCTGGACCCCTCTATTCCACATGTCTAATTCTCCCTACTCATATACAGATTTCATTGATCTATTTGTACACCTAGTGGCTACCATGTTGCTAGGAAGCCCTCCTCCCAGAATCAATGTAGACATCAGGAGGATCTTGCAGTTGTCAAAGCAGTACAAAGTAGGGGATTGGTACTTGTACCAAAACCGTACGGAGATTAGAATATATAGATGTGAGTTGTCACCTTACAAAATGCCAAGCTACCTCCCCATGAGATTAGTTGCTCTGGAGTACTACAGGCAAATGATAAATTTTGATGAGGTACATTTTGTTAAGGCCAAGAAGAAAGCCCAACTAAGAATAAAAGATCATCTTGGACCATTCATTTGTTATAGTAGAGAGGCAGGAAAGGAGGTAGATCAAATCCTCCAAAGATTGAGATTAAAACAGAGTTTCATATGGACCTATGATCCCCACAGCTTCATTTGTGATAGAAGGTAGAAAAATAAGCTATCTCCTTACATCCACCATAGGATCCCAAAGATTGACCAGTATGCCAATCAATTTGAATGGAGGGAAAACACATTAGTAAATCAAGATAGTACACAGGTTGCAGTTGACAATGTATTGATAGATTTAGAAAGGAGGCTCGATGAAGATTTATTTGTACAAGAGCCTGGAGAAGCTCCATCTCAAAGGAAATCGTAGGAAGACAATGGACAAAATCCAAGGCAAGAAGGGCCATCAGGCCAACCAAAATCATCAGGAAAACCAGAATCATTAGAATAAGCACATCCATCAAAACAATAGGAGCCATCAGAACAACATGAAGAATTTGAACAGCTAGAAATCTCAGAGGAGCTTGCTCAGACTAAACAAATCATGAGCAATCCTCCTATTTTGTAGACTCCACTTAATGAGGAAAGAAACCTTAAAAGAGATAGAGAGGAGGCCACTCCTTCTGGCAGGCCTATTGATCAAAGTTTTGCTAAAAGGAAAAGGTTAGACCCATATGCAAAACAAGAATACATTGATGAAACAGTGGGCAACACAGCGGTACAAAGGACAGAAAGTAGGCACACCATCCATTCAAGAGGTTCACCATCCACCACATATTTCTAGGTATTAGAAAGACAATATAGCACAAAGGTATCTTCCTTCAGGGCTCCTTTTGGTCAGAGCCAGGATATCAAAGAAAAGTATAAAGAAATTAAAGCAAGGAATGAGAAGCTAAAGTCTCAAACCTATGCTCATTATCTCAAAATGGCTCCAACCAACTAGACAAGGCTAATGTTACCCTTTGATATAAAGGAAGGAAAGATGCAGATCAGCTTTCTCAAGCCAACTATGCAACAACCAAGAACAATGGCTGACTATTTGAAAATCGATTTTGATGTTTTGGCAAAGGATATTCATCCTATTGACCAAATAGAGCTGCATAAACAAACAGGTGAAATGGTCTACTCTACATTGACCAACAAAGCAATTACTACTCATCAATTATAGAACTCACTGCATAACACATCTGCATAGCTTCAATTGGAAAAAGCGTCTTCTCAGGCCAAAGACATGAGAATAAATACTTTGGAGGACTTGATCATAGAGCTGGGACATGATCCCAATGATGTTAAAGCAGCAGAGCAATTAATAAAGAAGAAAAATGATGACATAGCTACACTGAAGAAGTAGCTCAAGAATCCTCCTCTTCACCATCCTCAAACTACTGAAGTTTTGGGAAAACAAGAGGAAGAACTTATGAACCTAGTCCTTAAGTTGAATGATCAATTAAAGTAAATTGAGAAAGAATCGCAGAGGTTGATGCAGTCTAAGCAGAGTGAGCTAGCCACCGCTCCTCATACTGTAATTCCTATAGATTCCGCAACAGTACCCTCCACTTTGGCAGCTTCTTTGGCACCAACAATTCTGATAGCAACAACATTTCTAGTAGTAGGTATTACTTTAGCCACATGGAGAACAATAGAAAGAACAGATGAATGGGTTAAGGCTATGGAACAAATGAGCATCCAGGCCACAGGATTGAAGAAGCTTAGAGACCAAGTAACAAGTTTGGAAACAAGTTGTGAACTTGCATAGATTCAGAATAAAGAAGAAGCACAAAAAAACCAAAGGATGGTGAAAAGAATAAGAATCCTTGAAAAGGATTTGACACTAGAAAAGCCATTGGGAGATATCAAGGATATACTATGGACCAATATCATTGATTCCATCAATGATATTTGGCCTTCCATTCAGGTTATTTTTGAACAAACTAAATTAGTCAAAACAACCATGGAAGCCGTATGGAAGACAAAGGAGGAACTTGGAGACAAACCCAAGGAAGAAAATCAGTTGATAGATTTTTTGAATAGTAGAAACAGGTACTAGCTGGATGAATTAGAATTTCAAGACAAAATAGCAACCATTTTTTAGATAAATAAGGTTCTTACTAAAAGGAACCTAATTCTCAATTTGAAGAAAAGATGTGAAAGCATTCAAGCAGACATAGACAATTTCATGTTAAAATATGGCATTTTGAGAGAAAAAGGACTTCCTAGTCCTCTCGTCATACATGAAAAATTAATGACACAAGAATATTACATTGACAAATTGCACAAACAGTCTAAGAGCCAAGCTAGTTCTTCAGGAGTAAAAGCATTACCTACAAGAAAGGTACTTTATGATGGCCTGGAGATTCTGTTCTACATAGAACATGAAATCAAACACTTATTCACCAACAAACCCAATTTTTCGAAATATGCAGAAGCCAATGAATTCTATAGGAAAATTATCAGAGTAAAATCATTAGATCATGAATGGTGGACCGGTTTTATAGATTTACTATAAGTTACTATGGTAAATCTAGAGAGGTAATCGCAACTTCCAGGTGAAAATAGGTAACCTAGGATTAATAATCACAGGTAAAGAGTATCAGTAGGTTAAATCTAAGAGTGCATCCAACACATAATTGCCAAGGCACCTGCAAGAGCCAAATCTGAATTCCAGCAACTAGCACATTCACAAATAAAGGGACAACAAGCAAACGAATTTCCATCTGTCTCTATCTTTGTGTTGAAGATATTTTTTGTTTCCTATATTAATTATCATATGGTTATGAGATATTTTATATCAAATTTTGTATAAATACTTCACAAGTTGAAGTAATTAGGGTGGATTAAAAAACATTTATGGAGACATTTTTTTGTAAGCTAAGGAGCTATTGTACTAAAGACTAGACTGGTTTATTGGATTATGAAATAAAGCTGAGGACATTTCACTCGATTCTTGTGCGCATCTGGAACAAATAAGTATCATTTTCTCATGTTTAAATACTGTATTTTCTTTATGTTACAAAATATTCATGTATGTTTCTTATAAAATCTTAAAATCAAACAAGGAATGATATCATCAAAATTAGCTTAAGTGCTCTCTATTTTAATTGTTTGCTTTCTTTATGTTTTCTTCTAAACTGCCTTGGTTTTGAGATTCTTAATTTCCTCCTTACTTCTGTAGTTTACCCCCCTTTTGGCTTATACTATAGGATTCTTCATTGCGCTTTGCTACTGGCCATCCTTCCCTTCCTCATCTTAATCCCTATTAAGGATTCTTTATTGGCCTTAGCCCTAGTTAGGATTTGCCATCCATTGAAACCTACAAAATTTGTCTTGTTGTGTTAGCCTACCCTATGAACTCTTACCTAAATGATAAATCAAATTCAGTTAAGCCTTTCTTGATTGACTCCATAGCCTAATGGCCTAAATATTTTCTCTACCCATCTGTCTTCTTAATTCCACCACCAAATAAAAAAAAACAACCTTGAACATTAAGAACTAGCATGAAATCCTATTTCAGCAAAGTTAAATTATAAAGAGAGTGCCCTCTTTTGACTTAGGCTGGATAGAACCTAAGTCTAAAAGATTAGTTTGTGGTTACCTCAAGCCATTCCTTCTTTAATAACTTCTAAGGAAAAAACCTGAGTGATAAAAGTTCTCTCATATCACTTGGCCTTTGAGTCAAGTCACTAAGGTAGGAGCGAAATCAAATTTTCTCTGGTATGAATCAAAACAAGGGGCATCCAATGAGCTAAAACACCACCTATTCTTTGCACCGGTCCTCACATTTCCATACTTATTATAACCATTTGAGATTGAGATAGATGCCTCTGACTATGCCATTATTAAAGTTCTCACCTAATAACGGTATCTAATGTCCTATCACAATGAGACACTCTCTGATACATTTCATAATTTCCCCACATACAATAAGGAGAAGTATTCCATCGTGCAGGCTTGCGGATAATGGAAACATTACATTTTACAGATGGAAGAAATCATCTATATAGATTATGAACCACTCTATTTTATGCAGATGCAAGGAAAGTTGCAGAATAATCGAGATAAAAATGGTCCACATGTCTCCAACAATTACATTTTATCATTAAGTGCAAGAAGGGTAGAACCAATAATGTTGCAAATTACGTTGGTCGACCACTGATTGTGGCACTGACCATTTTTATTGACTCTTGTGGGCATGATACTTTTGGATAGCCACAACCTTACAAAAATGATCCAAAATTCACCACCACATACTATATGTTGATGGATGGCAAGAAAGTTCAGGACATCCACCTCTAGGACCCACTCTTATGCCACAAGGGACACCTTTGTGTTCCTTCAAGAGATTGTGCCAAGGTAATTTGGGAGGTGAACTATAGTGGGGTAGCAAGACAATTCGGTGTAGAGAAGACAATGGAAGTACTGCTAAAGTATTTTTATTGACCAAATATCTTACAATATTTTTGAAAATATATTAGATCATGCACTGCATATTACATTGCCAAATAACCACTAAGAAGTAATGCATGTACACTCCTCTTCCTAGTCCTAGCTAGCCCTGGGAATCCATCTCCATGTAATATATGTCTAGCCTTCCTTCTACGAAGGATTGCAAAAACTGTTTATTTGTGGTCATCAACATATTTTCTAAGATGGCCATATTGGCTACCTCCAGGAAGAGTATCATTGTATAACATACAGTCAAATATCTTATTTGAATGAGTGTGTGTATATTTTGGGATCCCGCATACCATTATATAAAATCTAGATAGCATGTTCCTATGGGATGAGAGTCTTCCCTTTGTGAAACACAACTGCAACATATGTCTCCATAACTCGATTGATCACATCCACTTTCAAGTGGGCTTAGGATTTCAACCATTATATCTCGTTGATGTTACAATTCCTCTTGCAACTACAAAGGAAGAATTTACACATGTTTAGTCTGAAGCTAAGAAAGCTACTAGGTTTATTGAATGCATTCAACACATCTTCCAACAAGCTTATGATATCTTGGATAGTGGCAATGCCAAGTACAAAATAATGACATTATCAACATTCGTTTCCATATAAATTTTAGGTGGGTGACAATATTTTGTTGCATTTGTAGAAGGAAAGCTTTGCTGGAGTCCATGAAAAGCTTTAACCACTCCATTACATGCCTTACACCATCAGCCAGACCATGGGAGATAATTATTTCAAGCTTAGTATCCCCCCATTCCTTGGCGTGCATCAATTATTCAATACAAACCACCTTTGACCATACTTTACATCATTGCTAGACACATCAAACATTACTGAGGAACTAACACGAATAGAGCTCATTCTAGACTACATTGAATAGACCATAACTAATCGAATCATGGACATAGAGATTCAAAAAACTTGCCAACATAGGATCCAACTATATTGGGTTTTCAAAATCAACCATCTCCTACACCAAGGAAAGTATATTACCAGGGAGCAAGTGTAGCATAAATTTCTTCATCTCATGGAGGAACTCAATGCAATGGGGACCATTTCTTCCTAAGGTGGGAGGACTTATCCAATTGTATATTTAGGGCCAACTTCCTATTCCACTTATACCCCTAACATTGTTTCTTTTCAATTTCTTATTCTCTAGTAAAGTTTCCTATTTCAGGAATTTTCAAATTTTGGTCGTTTTTCAAGTCTTGAAATTCCAGAGTTGTTTTGAGGCCCTAAACAACTTTTTTTGGAGAAACTGGACAATGGGAGGCCAATGAACCTATCCTTTGATATATATTTCTAATGAGGTCTTGTGCATGCCAAATGAAGATCGTATGCCAAAGTTATGACCCTAGGAAGTTGACATTCCAACTAACCCCAGTGGGGCCCATAAGCTTTTGGCACATCATCTCCTAGGGTTAGGTTTTTGGATTTTTATAGTTTTCCATTGTTTCTTTATGATAAAAGGCCTCCAAGGCTCATTGTAACACAAATAAAATGACATGTAGCAATCACATATCTTCTTAGAGATAAGCTACCTTTGCATAAGCTAATTTGTTTCCATTCTTCATGTAAACAATTTTCAACATTTGTTTTTAATTAATTAAAGTTAAATTTTTATTGTACCTAATATGTTTCTGTTTAAATTTTATTTCATTTCGTTCCTTCATAAATCCATATCAAAAGAAATCATTCTTTTTAGGTTAAACATGCTAAAACGAGGGAACAATAGGTCTATAGGATCCCACTTTCCATGATTCCTTCAATGTATACATATTCCATTCAATGTTTTTCCTACCATCATATATATGTTGGATCGTTGGCCATGTTAGAGGTTTCTATTCTATAAAATATTATCAATATGAGTTGCAAGAGGGATAAAGTTTGTTTTGTTACTGCTCACAATCCTCTATATTTCCAAGACTGTTGATATTTTAAATGTTTGGCTTCATCAACTCATAGCCTTTATCTAATTGTAAATAAAATATTATTTGAATGATTAACATGTTAAAACTGGTGGGCAATAGGTTTATATTAATATTTTGTGCAAGTCTATCCATTAATTTTGACTTAATTAATTTTATTAATATCTATCATAGAACTACTATTGTCATAGAACTTGTGCACTGTGATGGTCAGGGCCTACAAATCTTCTTCTTCCTCATCTGTGTCGATCGTGACATCTTTCCCTTTTTCTGCCATTGATAGCTTGTTGCGTAGTGGGTTCCTTAGGGACACGCGTACGAGGGCCATTGCTTGTTTATCTTTCTTGGGTCTCAGTGTGCATGGTGATTTGGGGATTTCTTCTGCAACCCCAACACCTTCTCGAACATCCTCTACCATTGGGGTCTGCATGGCCTCACTGGCGGTTACCTCTTTAGTTCCCAAACCTTCCTTAGTTGATGTCATCATCTCTTGGTTGTATTCTATCACTCGCGAACTCAGGGGCTCAATTATTGTTTGACTCTTAATGCTCAATGCTCTACTCAACCGCTTAATTCTCAAATAACCAAGTGTTGTTTTTTGGGTAGCCACTTTTATTTTATAGCGCCTTTAAAATTTGAATTCAACCGTTCCCCCCAATTTTAGTCCATTAATTCTTTCTTGGTGGTATATTTTCCCAAATCTTGCCCATAAGTTGTATCTTAAATTCCTGCCGCCTGCTCCATTTGGCCTCAAGTTGCACATCCCATTGTGAATAGTGACTTCAATGGTCACCTTCTAGCAAATATACATAGCATAAGAGCCCTCTATGCACGATCACTGACTTTGTGACTCTCATCTTCTGTGTGCATCTCTAACACCGCACAGCTCCTGGGCAGGATCGTTTATAGTCCAGCACTCCCTTCCAACTACCTAGAGTGCTATGATTGTCTTTTCCTCGGCTAGTCAGGTGGTCACACCACCCAAGTGGAGCACCATCCTCTCCTCCATCATGGTTCTTGGAGAATCCCTACCTTCTATGGTTGTGCACTTCCTCATTTGCAACATGCTACCCTGGTCACTACGCTTACCAATATGATCTCTAAGGCAAGGCATTAGACTAACCAATTCACGGAGATAGTTCTCAAATTTTTTAGCATGATTGTATGCACCTTGCCTTACCATTCTAGTGTTGTTGGTGAGAAACTCTTCCTTTATCTTGTCTTCGAGCTTCTTGACCTCCGCGTCCATCAACGCACTTTTCTCTTTTAATCGTACCCTTTCTTTTTCAAGTTTGCGGAGTCTAATATTTCACTGTTGGATTTCTTCCTTAAGTCTCATGTGTACTATCTCTTGTGGCTATGTTATTCCTTCATTTCAGGCTTCACGGACCGTTGTATCTATGGGTTCTGCTGTGATCATAGGGTTTTTAGAAACCAACATCCTTTCAAGATTTGGCTGTCCAGAAAAAATTATAACAGACAATGCTGCTGCATTTAAATCAAAGAAAATGATCAGTTTCTTTAGTAAATATCATATTACTCTAGGCCATTCAATAGCCTACTACCCCCAGGGTAATGGACTAGTAGAATCTTCTAATAAAAGCCTTATCAATATCATCAGAAAGTTATCGGAAGAAAACAAAAAGAATTGGCACAAGAAATTGACCAATGCATTGTGGGCAGACAGACTTACAACTAAGAAATCAATTGGAACTAGTCCATATGAGTTAGTTTATGGTCTTGAAGCAAGATTCCCATCATCTTTAGGAACCCCTGTTATGAAATTACTTCAAGAGGCTCAAGTGGAGCCAAATGACATTCAAAGAAGAATTAATCAAACAATCCATCTTCAACAAACTAGGGAAGAGGTATACCAAAGATCCCAAGTCTTGCAGGAAAAGCTAAAGAAAATGTTTGATAAAAGGACTAAAGCAGAAGATTTTCAACTAGGTGATAAAGTCCTGAGATGGGATTCTAGAAGAGAAGAAAAAGGGAAACATGGAAAGTTTGATTTCTTGTGGAAAGGGCCTTATATCATTCATGCCTTGCAGGGAAACAACACTTACTTTTTGAAGGAGTTGAATAATTCAGAAGCTAAAGAAGGACCAGTGAATGGTCGAATGCTTAAGCATTATTTTGATCCAATTTACTAGAATGTTTTAATGTTTCTAACTTGTACATAATATATCCTTTTTCTAATGCAGTTTTGGATTGGATGGTGACTTCTTGGAATTGAAGCCCGAAGTGAAGGCCCTAAGTTCCAAAAGTTTCACGACCATATGTAAAATAAAGCTACCAGAAGAAGGAAGATTCATACTTCCAGTTTGAAGATATTTTCAGGAATCTAACTTGCTGTTCTTGACTTTCCACAAGGAAAAGCCATCCCCAAGTGGAGCCATTGTTAGCCTCCTATACCAATAGGTTTCATATTTCATTATTTTCTTGATTGAACTATGGAATATGTTCAAACCTTTTTTCTTGAGCAAAGGTGTTCCATATTCTTGAAAAACCAAAAAAAATCAAAAACGTTAAAAAATGTAAAGAGGGTGTACCCTAAAAGAAAAATCAAAGGGTAAGAAAAATAAAGTGGTCAAAAAGAAGTGAAAGAAGTGAACCCCAAGAAAAAATATACCAAGGAAAGTGTGCAAATCCAAATGCCACTACTACTTCATTTTTGTAACAAAACAATTGTGTGCAGCTTGTCCAACCTTTGCCACAATTCATGAATAAGTCAAATTGTTTAAACTTGGCTTACACATATTTCAATTTCATGTTGTAGATTACAGAATAAATATCTGACCAAACAGTTTAATCTTGGCAAATAAGTAGATAGTTAGAGTTAATAAAAGGTCCTCAACAGTTTAATCTAAGCCCTTGGATGTAATAAGGGTAGAATTAGATAGATTTTCCTTGTAAAAAGAAAAAATGTTGATGAGGGTTTGCAAGTCTAAATGCACCCTAATAAAGAAGAGAAAATGGTAGTATTAAGTAGATAGGGTAGGTAGATGGTGCTGCAAAGTGTTATCTGATGAATGATGCTGCTACATGTTTTTGATCCTTTACTTTCATCACAAGTACTAAAGCAGGAAATACACTAGAAAATCACAGTAAGCAAAGTCAAACTCATTAACCTCCCTCATCACTTTCCCCTCAAAAAGTTTTACTAATTTCCCCCAAAGTACTAAGGTATTTGGAGATCAAAGGGGCTCAGGGCATTTCCTTGACCTCTGGAGGGACCAGACCCTCGGCTTAATGATAAAAAAGACCTAAGTACTTAAGATAATCCATCATTATAATCTTCCATCTTTAACTTTGTCCTAAGTAAAATCCTATTTTACTTAGGAAACTCATGCAAAATTCCATAAAAATCCCTCAAGATAACTTGCTATTCTAAGTTTAAGTGTTGAAGATAAAATATTGCAATTTACTTCAAAAGTTATCACTTTCTTAGATGTGCAAAAATATTTTGAGTTTCCTTGTCCTTTGCCATATTTAAATTTAACTCTATTATACTAAATCCCTAATAAAATACCTTATCCTAAGTATATAACTCCCTTTTTATAAATATCCCAAAAGCCCCTCTATTATAAAGTTTAACCAAAGTATTTATATCCCCGCACATTTAAAAAAATAACCCACTATACGCCCTTTGGTTAAATTATCATTATATTATAATCCCGCCCTTATGGTAATTAAATAATATTTTTTTGTTACCATATAAATAAAAAATATATATACAAAAACTTTAAACATGCCATATGTATGTTTAAATACAAAAATATGAATAAAACTTCCGAAAAGTTTTGTGCCACCGTGGTTTGTCCACCTGGCAATCCACTTAACCAAACCCCGCCGCAACCCATTTCTTTATGCATACGGGATTAATTAGTCATCAGGACTAATTAATAACCTTTTCCGCCTATTAGATATCGCCCGGGGCGATTAGATTAAACCTTAAACTGTTTTAAAGCCTGACGGGCCCACATCTGAAACCTCCATTTTGAATCCACAAGAACCAAAATGGAGGTGTCAGCAGCTCTGAATATTACTCGAATGCTCCTCACCGTGAATTGGAATATTTACCTTTGATAGATGAAGATTTCCAAATTAAAGACCTGCATTTTGATGAAAGTCCCCTATTGAGCTATTTTCGCTGCAGAGACGAATACTCAAAGGGGCACGGTCTTATAGGGTTGTGGGAATCCAATCTCCCAAGGTATCTCATTCCTTCAGTCATTTATTTCCCAGAAATCATCCATTACTGCCATTCTAACTATGATCTGACTCAAAGAGCTGTAATATCCCTTGACCAGAGTGTTCTTTTCCCCATTACTCCCCAAGCTATCAATATGATGCTCCATTTTGAACCTGGTCAAAACCTCACTCCCTTGTCCATTGGAGAATTGCTTGAAAAATCTACTCGGTTGTCCCCTGAAGAGGTAATCAGAAGATCACATCCTTGGATAAAAAGTCTTAATACTAGTCATAAGATTTGTTTACTCCAAGATTGTTATCAAATCTATTCAATCAGTGGTTAAAGAGTATCAGTGGTTAAAGAGTATCAATGGTTAAAGTGTATCAGGTAAAAGTCAGTGAAAGTTAAAACGAAGTTACAGAGCAGTAAAAGGTAAACAGTAAAAGTGAATACAGAAGGCAGTAAAATGGTAAAAAGAGATGATAATACTTTCACCAATATTGAGGTTTGTCTAAAGTGAAAGTAAAACAGTCAAAAGAGCAAGAAAGTAAAAAGATGAAAAAGCATAACAAGAAGGAACATTTTTGCAGAAATTGCATATTTTAGTCATAGTTTTGCAGAAACTATTGTGATCAATACAAGATGAATTTTACAAAAATGAAGGAGGTTTATGTTCTTAAGAGGGCCATATACAAAAACCTCTATCACTTTTCTAACAGCCATTATGGTTTTGGAAATATTAAACAATGTTGGAAAGCACTTTTTGCAGAAAATTTCAGTTTAAGTCATCATTTTGCAGAGAGTAGTTTGGCCAATCCAAAATACTTCATACAAAACTGAAGGAGGTTTTGGTTCCTAAGATACCCATATACAAAACCCTATCTCAGTTTTTTCACAGTGATTTTATAATGAGATATACATGCGCATCCTTACAAGCCATTTTTCAGACTCTGTAAAACTCTGTTTTACACATATTTTTTACAGAGACTATTATGCATAGCTGGAGAGGCATTTTGGGAAAATGAAAGAGGTTTATCTCACCAATATATTTATCTAAAATAACCTCTTTCACTTTTTACATATATATTACGGATTGAGAAATACAAAAATATCATTGGACCCCAAGTTTGCAGAATTGTTGGAGCAGATTGCACAAAGAAAGGAAACAATTAGCGACTTGGATGCCTCATCATCAACTAAGAGTTGGATCAAATTCGAATTCTTCTCTTTGTCATCACCTATCCATACAAAATAGTTCCAAATAGATGCATTAGTTTGAGTGTCCTTTCTCATACATGGTTTGTCTATGTGTCATGTCATCTCTATATATTATGTTCCAATGAACTCCTTCTATGAATGATTTTACCATCTTTTGAACCAACTTATCAGTAAAAACAAAAGCATATACATGGCTGAAAAATGTTCTAATTTCATTTAGGGAAAACATGTAAAGTAGCTTTAAATAAATTGAGTTAAAATGATGAAGAAAAATATCAAATAACTCATGCAAACCTCATACCATGCATAGATCCACATGAGCTCAATATACCTTTATAGACAAGATGATCCAGTGGACCTAAAAGTGCACGAGGCTAAAAACAACTCATCATATGTTACTGCAATAAATCATCCTCATCAAGCTACCAAATGCTCCCCCTGAGATTATGCACCTCTCATGAAATCTACAGTCCTCTATAAATATGCAGGAAATAATCATGGATTGCAAGAGGGGATTCTCTTCACTACTTGAATATTTGGTGCTCCTTTCTCCACATGGTCCTTGGCCTCTTCTTTTCTTCCTTCATCGACTTCTTTTCTTCCTCCACTGGTTTTCTTATAAGTCCTCTTTTTTTATTTATTTTGACATTTTTTTCCTTGAGTATCAAGGAAACAAACAACCACTTACCATATGCCAAAATTATGGCATGTATAGCAGTCCACATGGCCAATATACGAAACAAGAGGATCAAATCTCTTGCTACTTATATCAAGTTTATACCTTGCATGCAATGTGCTTCTCCTCCATTGGTTAGATGTGAAATCTATTGCCTTATCGCCAGAAAGGTGACATGAGTAACAATAACCATAAAAATTATGATTAAACATGTTGACGAATCTCATTTTCTGCTAAAATTGTTACAAACTCCGTTGATTTGATCTAAACATTCTGCTTTGATAATTAGTAGCAACATGCCCAAATTTATGGAAACGGTAACATTCTACATTATGCACAAAAGGAACAAAGGGATTTTGATTCCTTTGAAACCTTACAAATATGCTACGATCATCTCTAAGAGAAAAAGGTTTTATGTAAGAGCTCCTTGAAATTTTCTTCTCTATTGTTGGTTTTGTTGCTTGATCAGCTGCTAGTTCTGCTTCTTGCTTCCTTGGTTATCACTCTTGTTTCTCATATTTTTTGCTATAGGTTTATTGGGTTATTCTTTTTTTTTTTTACTTGCATGCAAAATCGACTCACCCTTTTGAAATCAAAGACCAAATGTATCCAATGGTGATCTTTGGATCTCACGTAAACTATCCAAGGCTACAATTCTCTTCTCCATCTTTCACTGCTTTCTCAAGGATACCACTTCAACTTATAATATCTCACATTGATCTTCCTTTTCTTTGTATTATTTCCTCATGCCTTCCTCTACTCTCTCTTATTCTACCAACTTAATCTTTAAGCTGACAATATTTTCCTTGACCGCAGCCTCCTTATCATCACAGATCTGCAATAATTTTCCTTGATCCTTGCATGCAATTGTTAGTCTAGAAATATCATCTCTAAGACCTTTAATAACATTCCTATATTCACTATGTGCTTCAACATGGTCAAAATTTGAATCATCAAAATTATAACTCAATAGAAAATCATTAATAATTATACCTTTGGGTTCAAGATTTTCTGATCTCTTCTCATCATCTATTGAATCATGTGGACTAGAGGAATGAGAATCTTGTGGCTAAGATCCTTATCTTTGAAGGCCCTTGTTCTTGTTCTTCTTTTTTCTTCTCTTTTTTTCATTATCCACACTGTTGTTGGTACCATATTCAAGTACATACTCTAGCTTGTCCCACATATTTTTGGCATATTTCAAACCTAGTAGCCTCTTCAAATCATCATCATGAATATTCTTGTAGATTATGTATTTAGCTTATGAATCCTACTGCAAAAATTTATCTGTAATTAGATTGTTGACACAAACTTCACATTCTAATCTCCAAATGTTAGATTCACAAGAAAAAATTTAAGATTTAATATTTTTTCTCCATACCTTGTAATTTCTAACAGTAAAGACATCCATTCCTTAAGAAGTGATTTCGAAAAAAAATTCAAAATTTTCTCCAAAAAACCCCATATCTACTCTCCAATGATCAATACGCAACCAAGAACCTCACACTGATACCAATTTTTGGGAATCTCCTTATCATCACTAATGGCTCTAAAGCCTAGTCACACAATGCAATCTTCTCTAAATCACTATCACACACCATCCACCATCACATAGATCCAAAGTGAAGTATATAAAACATGAAGGGAGAAATTCACCCTTGGGATGGGATCAAAGGTGTACAAAATGAATCAAATCAACCCACTAACATCATTTATTGTGCACTAAGGGTGTTCACATCATTGGAGAACCTTTTAAAACCATTCCAGGCCTTTACAACGTATTCTAGAAGCCTCTGGGAATTTCCATGTTAGTTTTCTTCCAATGTGCACGAGGAATGCAGAGGATTTTTTGTGAAAAGCCCAATTTCATGCACAACACTAGCGAAACTCAACTGGAAACCTTCATTTGTGTTCATGGGCCTATCTACTAGCAATTGGAGCCTTTCCGTAACATGCATAAGCCTATCTCCATGGGACTGGGGCAAAGCATAAGGAAAAACCACAAGTCCTCTGCTCAGAACCTCTGCCACCTGTTGGATCCTCTTCTTCAACATCTGAATGCACCTCCAAACCTTTGATAGTCTTAGTAACACCTCTGCAAGTGGGTAAAACGAGTCTCCCAAGTGTCACTGCTACGTTGACCTTAAAGGCCAACAAATAAGGTTGACAAGAGTACCAACAAGTCCTCCACTCTCCAACAAACATTTGCACAAGTTGCAGTACATCTAAAAACACTCTCTAGCACCTTTGAATTATCACCATCAAATCATCACATTTCTACAACAAGTCATCCACATGAGAATAAGCATGAAGACCTAGATAAAGACCTACTATGCCAACTCATCAAGTGTTGCAACTCCATCACATGAAGCTCTTCATCATCCACCTGTACCAAAAACCTCTACCTCCATGAATACCCCACTTCCATCATCTAATCATCATGAGTGTAACATCATACAAGAACACCATACTATCATCATCTGATCATCATGAGTGTGAGATAATATAGTTGACATAAATGGCAACACAATCATCCCAATTCCAACTCAACTAGCTGCAACCATGCTACAAGGAAGACATCTAAACATCAGCTAGTCTTCAAAGGGTTAAAATCAATCCCAACACAACCTAACTACCATCGTGAATCAATGCCAACATCAGCTAGCTGGATCAATTTACACCATAATTCCAACACCTTTTTGGTTGTCATATTTACCAAACAAATCTCCTAAAAAATGAAATGTGTGGTTCTTCTTCCTCTTTTTCTTATTCCTGTGTGGAGTCCCATTCTTCACCCTCCATATCAAACTCTATCTTCTTTGGTTCCTTTTCCCTTGGTAGGACTTCATGTTTCATGAAATCCTTCTCTTTTCTAAATACCACATCTCAACTATACACTACCTTCTACTTTTTTGGGTTCCAAAGCTTGTAACCTTTTAAACCATATTTATACCTAATAAATATGCACCTTTTAAACCATACTTATACCCAATAAATATGCACTTTTCATATTTATTATCCAACTTTTCTCTTTTCACCTTTGGAACATGTACATATGCATCGTAGTAAAATGCCCTGAGATGTGAGAGAGAGGGTTTCTTACTAGTCCATACCTCATGTGGAGTCTTATCCTCCAATGATGATGAAGCTAATCTATTAAATAGGTAACATGAAATATTCATTATCTCTACTTAGAATTTGTTATGTCTCTATAATACTAGTGATTCCCCCATTACTATTGTCGTTGTATCCCTTATTGTTATTGTTGTGCTCCTATTGTCCCCATATTGTTATTATTGTTCCCTATAGAATCCCTCTGTTGTTATTTTTGTGCCTTTATATTATTATTGTTAGGTCGGATTGGTTATATTGTGACCCCTTAGACTCCTATATATAGAAAGGAGGTTTCTTCATTTGAACCATCCAAGAATTGTCCATTTTTGTAATGTGAAGGAGGTTGCCCCCTTGAAGAGGCTTATTTCTAAGGTGTTCATATATCTTTTCTATCATTTTGTGAGTTGGTTTCGTAACATTTGGTATCAGAGCTTGGATTCTAGGGTTTTGCTGTTCCAAATAGGTCATCGTGACATTTTCACTATAACGTTTTGTCTACTGTGTTTCAGAAGCTAGAAAAAAACCCATTTTAAACAAAATCACAGTGAACCTCTGGTCCGAATTTTAGATTTTGTCTCGCTATATTTCCGGAGATATGATTTGAGGAATTTAGGGTTTTTGCAAGCTCCAGAATTTCATCTAAAATAGGTCACCATGGAATTTTCACTATAACTATTTTTCTATAAAGTTTCAGAAGCTAAAGAAAAAACTCATTTGAGAAGAAATCGTTCTAAATCATGGTTCCGAATTTTAGATCGTGTCTCGCTATATTTCCAGAGATATAATTTGAGGAAGTTAGGGTTTTTGTAAGCCCCCGAATTACATTCTAAACAGGTCACGTTGGGAAAATCATCATAACTTTCGCTTTGAGCATCAAATTGAGTTGTCATAAGAAGTTACAGAAAGAGGACAGGCTGTAGTGTTTTTGGGTATCATTTTTAGAACCTAAGGTTAAAACAATGACCCACAGCACGTCATACAAATTTGCTCTATTGAACTATTCTATACTCAGGTCATAGTGGGAGTTTTAGCATAACTCTTCATTGGAGAATCCAATCTTGATCAGACTTGTGGGGTTAGAAGGATTGCTTAGAGGGTTACCACAGGAAGCAATTTCAAACCTAGGAGACCCAAAATTATAGAGATACATTCGATTCAATATCGAGCTCCTACAAAGTGAAAAAAGGTGTGTAGTTCTTTTTTAATTTTTTCATAAGCTTGGTTTGAAAAATTAGTTTGAAGGAATTAAAAGGGCAAAGTGAAGCATTATTATTGGTAATTGATGCCTCGAAGAAAGTAAATGGAAACACCTAGTAAGCAACCTGAAAGCTCTAGCATGACTCATGAAGAAGAGGAACAAATGCAACATGATATATCAAAATTACGAGACCAAGTGCAACAAATTTCACTTGCACAAAATGTAACAAAAAATAATATGGATGGTTTAAAGAAGGATGTAGAAGATAAGATGGATGGTTTAAAAAAAGGCATAGAAGCTAAGATGGATGGTTTAAAGAAAGGTGTAGAAGTTAAGATGAATGACATGTAAGCTAAGATGGATGGCATGGAATCTAAGATGGACGGCATGGAAGTTAATATGGACGATTTAAAGAAAGGCATGGAAGATTTGCAGACAAATTGGAGGACAAATTTGACAAAGTTTCTACAAGAAATGCTTACTAAAGGCGAAAGGGTAGAAAACGGAACTCATGATGAGAACAAAATAAATTTTAATCATGATTTCATAGACTCTAACATTGGATTGAAGAACCACCATGTTCTAAAGATTGATATGAGGAAGTTTGATGGAAAGGATCCTAGAACATGGATAATACAGATGGAGCAATTTTTTGATCTCCATAATGTGTAAAACACACAAAAGGTACGCATTGCAACTTTATATTTGGAACCAAATCAGTTTGTATAGTATCGATGGCTTTTCTCTCATCAACAAATTGTCACTTGGGCTATTTTTACGGATGAAATGATAGCACATTATGAGGATAAAAAAAGAAACACTTTTTTTAACCAATTGATAAATCTCAAACAAAAGGTTTCAATGATGGAGCACGTTGAGGACTTACAAAAATTGAATATAAGGGTAAAATATATTCTAGAGGAGCATAGGATTGATGTGTTCATAGGGACTTTAAAACACAACATCCAACATTAGGTTTTCCTTTGGGAACCACATTCATTGGGGAAGGCATTCAAGTTGGCAAGAAAAATGGAAAGAAAAATTGTGGCAACAAGGAAGCCTACCACTCACAATCATAAAGATGGAAGTGTTACTACCCCTAGCCATCCATAACCTACAAGGTTGATACCACAACAATTGGAAGAAAAAAGAGCAAAAGGGCTTTGTTACGGTGGTGATAACAAATACACTAAAGATCATAAGTGTGCAAAGAAGAAATTATTTTAAATAGATTTTGAAGAGGAGGAAGAAAAGGAACAAGAAATGTCAAAAGAAGAAGATATACACCACTAACAAACCCTAGAAAAATAAGAAATGAATCCAACCATATAATTTAATGCATTGGCTGGAATTACCACTCCTCAACTATCAAGATAGAAGGGCATATCAAGAAGAAAAAGGTAATAGTGTTGATTGATTCGTGAAGTGCCCATAATTTTATTCATTGTAAGATAGCCAAGGAATTCAATTGCTTCCTATATCCAGCACCAGAGTGTCAAGTGATGGTTACAAGTGGAGGAGCCATAAATTGCTCAGGAAAGTGCCATAATATCAAGCTATCCATGGGAGAATATGTATTGAATAGATCAATGCTTTCCATTCCAATGGGTGGTGTTGATGTTGTACTAGGAGTCCAATGGCTACAACCCTTGGGTACAATAGCTTTTAATTTTCAAGAAAATTTCATGAAATTCTCTTTAGAAGGAAAGGAAGTTGAATTAAGTGGTATCGCAAGGAAACCGGGAAAGATAATCATCTCTAACGAAATGAAAAAGCTTCTAAAGAAAGAACAACGAGGCATCATTGCACAATTATGTTCACTAGAGGTTCCCACATCGAAATCATCCATTTCTCCAAATCTCCAAAAAGTCCTGGACAATCATTCCAAGGTATTTGAGACTCCCAAAGGACTCCCACCTATTCGTGATCATGATCATCCTATTAATTTTATTCCAAGAAGTTTTCCTCCAAACATTAGGCATTACAGATATCACTATGTCCAAAAGACTGAATTGAACGTATGGTTGCAGAAATGTGAGAGGCTGGCATAATTCAACCTAGTCAAAGTTCTTTCTGTGCTCTAGTAGTATTGGTTCATAAGAAGGGTGCATCATGGAGAATGTGTCCAGATTACAGGGAGCTCAACAAGCTCATTATTAAAGATAAATTTCCCATTCCTATCATTGATGAATTATTGGATGAATTGCATGGATCAATTTACTTCACCAAGATGGATTTTCGTTCAGGATATCATCAAATCAGAATGAAGACTTAAGACATTCCAAAAACATCATTTAGAACTCATGAGGGTCATTATGAATTTTTGTTCATGCCTTTTGACCTTACTAATGCACCTTCTACATTTTAAGGTTTGATGAATTCCATTTTCAAACCCTTCCTTAGAAAATTTGTGTTAGTGTTTTTTGATGATATACTAATCTACAATAAGTCTTGGAAAGATCATGTCCAACATGTTGACATGGTGCTCAAACTATTCGAGGAGAAACAATTATATCCAAAATCTCCAAATGTTTCTTAGGAGTACAAGAGGTGGAATATCTGGGTCATATTGTATCTCATGAAGGTGTTAAGGTAGACCCTAGCAAAAGAAAAACCATTAAGGAATGGAAAAGCCCCACATCCATAAAGAATCTACGAGGATTTCTTAGGTTGATAGGGTATTATCACAAGTTTGTTAAGAATTATGGTAGAATAGCAGCGCCTCTAACAACATTATTGAAGAAAAATGCATTTTCATGGACTCCAGAAGCAGCAAAGGCCTTTGAACATCTTAAAGAGGAAATGTGCCAAGCACCAATCTTAGTTACACTGGACTTCACAAAAACATTTATTGTGGAATGTGATGCCTCAGGAAATGGAATTGGTGTTGTTTTAATGCAAGAAGAAAGGCCCATTGCTTTTGAAAGTCATCCAAACAAAGGAAAGTATTTACACAAAGTTATTTATTAGAAGGAAATGTTGGCAATACTACATGCACTTACGAAATGGCGACCCTACCTAATCGGAAGACACTTCAAGGTAAAAACAGATCATGATAGTCTTAAATACATTTTAGAACAAAGATTATCTTCAGAAGAGAAAAGAAAATGGGTCACAAAGATGTTGTGTTATGACTTTGAAATCATCTACAAAAAAGGGAAGCAAAATGTTGTGGCATATGCACTCTCAAGAAAGGATGAGGATGTGGAAGCATTTCTTTGTGCCATTTCTATTATCCAACCAGATTGGATAAATGAAGCAAGGGATGAATGGAAGAATGACGAGGAAGTGTGGTCACTCAATCAAAATATACAACAAGATCCTAATACATCTGATATATTTAGCTGGAAAAATGATTCATTATGGTACAAGCATCAGTTATACCTATGTAAGAATTCCCAACTCAAACAAAAGATTCTTAGGGAATTTCACACCTCTCCCTTAGGTAAGCACTCAAGATTTCAAAAAACCTACCACAAGGTTAAGAAGTAATTTTTTTGGGATGGCCTTAAATCAGATATTCAAACAATTAAGACCCTGGGACTATTACAACCTTTATCCATTCCAAACCAATGTTGGGAGGAGGTTTCAATGGATTTTATGACAGGTTTACCCATGTTCAAAGGAAAGAGTGTTATCATGGTGATAGTTGACAGACTTACCAAGTATGCACACTTTTGTGCGTTATCTCATCCATTTAAAGCAAGTACAATTTCTACTGCATTTATGGAAACAATTCAAAAGCTACATGGAAATGCAAAGATTATTGTAAGTGACAGAGATCCCATTTTCAATGGAAATTTTTGGAAAAAATTATTTTCTTCTCTTGGTACTCAGTTAGCTCATAGCTCATCTTATCATCCTTAATCTGATGGGCAAACTAACAAGTAAACAAATGTTTGGAAGGATATCTTTGTTGCTTTGTATCTGATAAACATGCATAATGGGTCAAATGGTTGTCTCTAGCTGAATGGTGGTATAACACTTCCTTCCATAGTGCAACAAAAAAGACCCCATTTATGCACTTTATGGATATCATCCACCATCCATCACATCATATTTAAGAGAAAATTATAAGGTTCAAGCAGTGGAAGATCACATCGAGCATTAGCAACAAGTTCTCCAACTCTTAAAGGATAACCTCACCTTGGCACATAATAGAATGAAACAGTAGGCAGATCAACATCGCAGTGAAATAAGTTTTTATGTAGGTGATTGGGTAGTCCTACAGCTACAACCATATAAATAAATGTCCCTCAAGCAAGATAAGAATGATAATAATTTATCACCAAATTATTGTGGTTTGTACAAGGTTTTGCAAAATATAGGTACTATGGCATACAAATTGGAGCTTCCTGCAGCTTCCCGAGTGCACCCAATTTTCCACCTTTCATGCTTAAAGAAGGTTATAGGTGAAAAGCTTCCAATTCAAACAATATTGCCAGAACTTGATGAGGAAGGAAAAATCATATTGGAACCTAAAGCAGTCAAAGAAACAATAACTTGATAGCTACAAAATCGATCAATTTATGAGTATCTCATCAAGTAGAAGAACTTACACGTTGAAGATTCCACATGGGAGGATGAGAACTTTATATAGAAGCATCCAGAACTACTCAAGCATTGAGTACAACACTTTTTTTAAGGAGAGTGGCATGTTAGGTCCCTATAATACTAGTGATTCCCCTATTACTAGTGCCATTGTATCCCTTATCGTTATTGTTGCGCCACAGTTGTCCCCATATTATTATTATTATGCCCCATAGAATCCATCTATTATTATTTTTGTGCCTTTACATGATTATTTTTAGGTAGACTTGGTTATATTGTGACCCCTTGGACTCCTATATATAGAAAGGATGTTTTGTCATTTGAATTATCCAAGAATTGTTCATTTGTGTAATGTAACCAAGGTTCCCCCCTTGAAGAGACTTATTTATAAGGCATTCATCTATCTTTTCTATCTTTTTGTGAGTTGGTTTCTGTTGTGGCCACCAACAACCCCCCCTTTTATTTAGTGTTATGACTAATACTAAATAAGTGGGTACCCTTAGCTAAAAATTAAAAAAAATCAATTAGTGATTGTATTTCCTTTTCAATCAAACTTACCATCATAAACTTAAGAAAAGACCTTTGTGAAATCTAAAAAACTTAAGTTTTGTGATGAGGGAAGACAAAATCACTCCTTAAAGGATATCGCATCGCAGAAAAGATAACAGCATCCTTACTTACAAGCTAAACTCTAAAATCGCGAGAATGCGATGTGAAATTACATAAGGATAAACATATATCGCATCGCAGGTCTTAGAAGCACACTTATAATAAAAAACCGCAGAAAACACTGATATGCGATAGCGCATATCACAAAATCGTGCCTCGCAAGAAACTGCTTAACACAAAACATGCATATATTATGATTCTGCGATATTGCGATTCTGTGATTTGCGACCATGCGATACTGCGAAATTGCGATAATGCGACAAAACGATTTTACGATAGGACAACAAAAAGATCTTGCGATCTTGCGATTATGTGATGCAGTGATCTGTGATATTGCAAAGAAAATCGCAAAATCATCCCATCGCAAATTTTTCTGGTTCATTATTCAAGAAAAAGTGTTTCCATTAAACGAGACTGGTTATGTGCTTTAATGCTCATTAATGAAGTAGTTACCAGTTTTTAATGAAATATAGTTTTGAGTTTATCAAAGAGCCAGTTCACGTAAGGTGGCATATTTTTACATGTCTTTTGCAGTCAAATCATTCCCATCATTATTTATTATCATTACTCTCAGCTCACTTGTAAACAACAGGAACGAAGGACAAAAGGTTATACAAAGCAGTGTACAGGAAACTACTGTGAAGATAGGCGAGGCTCCAATGTCTGAAGATAAAGAAATGGCACCCTTATACACAGACACCGCATGTAACAGAAACATGGGTATTTTCATCTAGGAAGGCATACATAATCTACTTGAGGAAATAAATCCTAAGGTAATGGGATTTATAGTTACTGCAGACTCATCAGAGGTTTCTAAAACCTTATTTGTAGATTTATCTTGTTTAGTTCTGCGCCGAGTAGCAACAAGACCCAATCCACCAAAATAAAGAACGCAAGAGGCAGAAAACACATCAAGGAAGCCCAGATCGAGAAACAGAGGCAGTTTCCGATGCGTGATTAGTGCTTAGCGCTAATCGCGCATCGCCAGGAAAATTTTCTTGAAGAGCCATAGAAGCTATAATCAAACTAAAGACAGAGGGCTCAAGAAAAGGCAGATTAACTAAGTTAAATTCAGGTTTTTTACTGGGTTTACTCAGTAGAACCACATAGTAGGTGCATGACTCTCAAACAAGCATCATAAATTCTACCGAGAGGATGGTGTCAGCTCTAGTAGTTTCCGTCTTCATAGGACAACTAAAGGCCAAAGTCGGCCAACCAACTTCGCTCAAACAAATGTTGAATGCTTCCGATATAAAGGAGAAAATACAGAAATACTTAGCTTTAGATTTAATTTTAGAAACAGTTTTATTTTATTTTTCCTAGAAAAAGGACGGTCATTTAAACCGTATCCTAAATTTTTGTAAATAAGTTATTTTTAGACGTAGTTAATAGTATTTAAACCCTTCTCATGGATTTAGAGAAGGGTCCAAAAATTTATAAAAAAACTTGTCCTCAGAACATGCACTTTTGCACCCTCCGAGGAGGTTTTGGTGAATTAATGCAACAGGATTTATTGATTTTTGCATCTGATATCTACTACTGATGTTGCACTTTTGTACTCTTAGTTGATGTTGGATTGAGAAGAGATAAATCGCTATCACTTGAAGCTCATGAGTAGAACTAGTTATAAATGGTACTTCTATCTCTTAA